>PTEX01000022.1:787665-800203 GCA_003342815.1 Eudromia elegans | reverse complement strand
AGGAGAGGAGAGGAGAGGAGAGGAGAGGAGAGGAGAGGAGAGGAGAGGAGCAGGAAAACCAAGAAAAACAAAAAGTGCAACCTAGAACATTATTTCTGGTTCTGTTCTGAAACATGAAAAAATATAAAATCTTTTAAAATATATAAAACCCCCAGTACTAAAACATTTTAATTACAGCAATTTTGAGGTTAAAAAATCGAGAAAGTAAACTGTCCAGCTCCCAGCAAGAATCTTTAAAACTCTCTCATAACAAGGATCACAGCACATTTACGAGGTGGCCATTCCAAATGCAACCAAGCCAAACAGCTCTTTGTGCTCCTAATAATAAAAAAGGTGCTGCTCCACTAGTGTGATGCCCATGACGAGAGCCCTGAGGTACGTTTACATTCCATCAGGTCCTTCTCAAATGGATTTTATAAACTATACTTGCCCCTTTTACATCCACTGCATAACCTGCTTTACCTTTGCAATGGAAAACACGGTTATAAAGAGCCGTCTCTCGCCTTTGCTTTATTTAACATAACATGAGGATCAGTAGCACTGAAAATAAGAACCTAGGTTACATGCCAGGAGCCTTGGAATATAAAACCTTGCTGTGGGCTGATAATATCTCACTCTTACTGATCTCCATGACCCTTCTACTAAATAAACTTCATGAAATCAAAACTTACACCCTTCTCAGAAGTCCGGTCCCTTCCTGCAGTGAACACTGCTTTTGTGATAACCAAAGGAATTCTATATTTAGGGACAGCACTTGTTCTTGACCTTCAGAGGACTGTTTCCATTGACACATGCTGAAAAGAAAAGGCATAAAAATCCCCTTTGGGACTTCATTTCAGATCCTACAGTTCCAATATGAAACTTAAACTACTCCAGGCTGCTAGTGTTATAATACCGCCTGCTAAGTATAAAGCAGAAAGGAAAAATCCAAAAGACAATACTTCATTACATGGAAATTCCTTGAATCCTAAAGCCATATGGGGCTTTAAAAGCTTTCCCCAAATCTTTCTCAGGTCAATGGAATTCAATTGTACAAAATTGGTATTTGGAGAAAGAAGAAAAGATCTGATTTTCTGCATTTCTGATAATTGGGAGCTGATTGATAGTCATCTGTAATGGGAAAAATAGCTTTGTTTTAGAGGCAATGTAACAGCTGGGAGACAAAATCTCCCAATCATTTAATCAGCACCTTCCTCAGTGAATTAGACTGGATGCCCTGTTCCAGCTCAACAAGATCTTTTAAGAACTTTGGTAAATCCTACACTTTATGAGTCAAGTTTCACAACTAACTGCAGTTTGTGAGCATTCCTACAGCAGGATATTCTGGCCAACCTTGCTCCCACAGTTATCATGGAAGCCCTGGGTTTTCGCTTTGCTAAAGCACAGAAGTTGCAGTGATCCGAAGTCCTGCCACCTCACACAACCCAGCAGGTGTAAGTTACAGATGCCCACAGAGCCAGAAGCAGAAGGTAGTTCACACCTGAGTGAAGATGTGTATGTTGTTGGTCAACCCATTAGGAGAAGTGAACAGAGCTAGAAAGATGATGGTCTTGGTCCTGGTTAGTTCATGAGCAGAAACACAGCCTGTGCTTGACAAACACAGTATCACTTTGTTCCCTCCAACTCAAGTGTCTGTTTAGCTGGGTTAGAAGAAGTATGTGACCTAAAGATCCCAGATTAGTGGCTGTTCTGGGAAGGATGAGACTCTGTTTTAGGGCTTTTCTGACAATCAAATAAAAAAAAAAAAAAAGTAAGTTAATCTTGTCCTAGACCATCCTTGAAGGATAGTGTTTTTTTAAATTGCTAAAACTTCTCATGGGACACAAAAATTGTTTGTCTCCCCAGATCATAGTAGAGCCCAGGATTTGCTAAAAAACTAGGCAGTAACACACTAACATCCCAGGTAACGCAACTGATCCACCCTTTACTACAAACGGCATTAAAATGGCACAGTATTTTCACAAAACTTCCACAGCACCGTGGGGGGAGGAGGCTGTAATTTCTGTTTTAATTTAGCTGAAACAGCTCCCTCAGAGGATTAGCGTGCTGTGCTTTTTGGCTTGATTCCATTCAAGGTTATGAATCAGAGCTGTGTTAACCAACCTGGAGAAATCTCCTTCATGCTGAGAAGACCAACCAACATTTAATTGTCCTTGCTATTGCTCTCCTCTGTAGCTGCATGCCCCAGTCTTGAAGCCCTGGGTGTCATGGCTGTTCCCTCGACACCTTCCCCACTGCACAACGGCAGAATGGAGCATGACCAAAGCATCTGAAGCAAGATCTCTGTCTGCCGTCATCTTGGCTTTTCAGTGTGCCACAAAGAGATGTTATTCATCCATTTTATTGCACCCTCTGGGTTCACATACACCTACCATCACTGCTCCATCTGGTAGCGATTTTCTGTAAACAGACAACTCGCATGCTTTTGCAGGGAGTCTGTACAAGCTGCATGGCTCCTGCTGCTCCCCATTCAGGAAATACTGCCCCTTTGGTCAGATCAGGAGGCCAAATGGTGATGTCCATACTCAGCTCATACTCATGGTGTGAGCTGCCAGCAACGGCTTTCCAGAGCTTTCATTCTGCCCTGATCGGCAGCAAGTGAGGCCAGGAAGATGCACAAATGGCAGTGATTCCTCTCCATGTGGGCAGAGAGCCATCAGGAGAAGCAGTGAGCAGCAGGATGCATGTTCAGATAGCTTCAAGTGATCAACCATTGTGGCTGGTCTAACCAAAGGACTCTGTGGGTCTTCAGTTTCTTGACAATTTTAGATCAACAAAGGGTATCTCTCTTCTTTGGAAAAGGTACTCTGGCTCTGCCACAGTTCAGAGCTCATAGATGAATCAGAGGGTATCCTTGCTGCACGCTACACAGCATCCACCTAGACAATCACAAAATTCCCTACAGCCTCTGCATCCAGGCTCCAAAGAACATTAGATTTTGTTTATCTTCCCTGAACTTCTGAAAAATTTCCATGTAGTTTCACCTTTTCCAACTGAATCGGTGACTAATGAATCATAGCCAGAACCTCTCCATTTAAAAATCCAGGTTTCTCCACTATGCTGACCCATTTACACCCAAGAGTTTATTTTAACACAGGATTTCTTTCCCTGCATCTCCAGTTTCTTTTTTTTTGTAAATGGAATTAAAAAGAATATAAAAAATCTTTGCTGATATTTGGTTACTTGCCACATGCTGAGTTGAGTTTCCTGTTTAAAAAAGAGAGAGATTGTGTGTGTGTGTGTGTGTGTGTGTATGTATGTGTTTGTAGGCTGAGACCTTTTTACGGGTATTTGTAACCTGGCCTGATAACCCCTGCAAGAGCAAATAACCAGGAATAAGATATCTGAGAGATCTTGTCCCAGCTAGCATCAAACACAGTTCATCCTCTACAAGCAGTGCTGGACAAAAGTTTCAAAAATACCCCCCAAAAATGTACTTTATCTGAAACAAGCCCTGATATGTAGAGAGCAGGTAGAAGTACAGAAGAATGATGTTCATCTTTGAGAAGGATTTTGCTTGTGATAGTTGTGGCTTTAGTTGAGTGCAGGTTTCTCCAAAACTTTGTGCCCAAAATGAAGGTGTGCGAAGTGCCATGACAGAGATACAGAGCATGAGAAAGAAGCAATTGACAGAAGATGGGCTGAATAAAGAACTATTTTTAACAGGCCTGTGAATCTAGATGGAAAGAGCTGGGAAAGAAGAGCTGCAGAGAAAGCTTATTGTGCCCTTTGCAAGAACTGCAGAGAAAGAGGAGGAGGAGGGGAGATAGAGAGAGGGAATTGTGCCTTGAAAAAACAAATTTCCAAGTAAACAATATGTGCAATATATACAATATCCACAGACCCTGAAAAAGAAGGTCACATATGCAAGGAAATGAAAATACTGGTCCCAAAACACAAGGGATCCAATACTGGAAAAAATCCTCTCGGATCCAAAGGGTTACCAGCTCTCAAAATCTGCATGTGGGTATTGCGAAATTTTGTAGTTTTTTAAAAAATACAGCTTGTGAAATCCTGGGATTTACATGTAAACTTCATCTGACTTTTGCTTTCTGCTTCATGGACACTTAGAAATGAATTTTGAGCTTTCCTACAGAATCAGGCATCAGCTGCAAGGAACAGAACATTCATGTGTCCTTTGTTAGAAAAAAAAATAAGGCAACCTCAGGAATTTATAAGGCCCATTATTTAGGAGTAGTGGGGAAAAAAAAGGTGGACTTTGTTCCCTTTGGACAGTCATGGATTCTCATATCACTCTGGCAAAAGAAAACAAGCCTGAAAACAATATGATTAGGTAAAGTTTTTTCTATTAATGTCCTAGCAAGAAATCCTCTATGGCAGAAACAATGTACTAATCTTTGATCTGCTTCTAAATCGATAATATCACTGCAAACTCTATATTAAGCTTTATTGTTCCCCTGAGTAAAACGCAGCTCTAAAATTGTATTCCTTAGGAGAGCTTCCCAAAATTACAGACTGCGCAGTTGTAAGCATGAATTCCATAACTGGAGAGCAACGAGGATTTAGCGTGGCCCTTCCTAAAAGACAGGAGACATGAGAACAGAGGTCAAGTACTTTGAACCAAAGGCTGGGAAAGAAATCAGCTTTTTGCTACTGTAAGCAATGATACCATCTGTTACTGCTTTGCAGAGCTGCCGAGCACTCTGGCAAATGGAGGTAGGGTGCATGTGATAACTCACATCCCATTTTCCTAAGAGGTCCCAATTCACTTCATCTCTGTCACACTTTGTATTGTGACTAGCCCAGAAAAAGGGCCTAGTTAAGTTACAACTCTTATGCAGGAAAGAGAAGCTGTGATATGAATACAAATAGAAGGGCTAACACTCAGTTGCAGAGCCTTGCTCTGATCTCCACGGTTGCTCTGCAGTTAAGATTTCCTTTGGTGCCTTCATTTCCAAGGAAATAAGTGTATCTCCATAAATGAAAGCGTGCTAAATCTGCTTGCAACCTGTCACACACATGTGAGATGCTGTTAATAGGTGGCACTTACTATACATGGAAATACAAACTTAATTTTCAGATATATTGAGGGCTACTGTCAGATATAATTCAGACATAATCACAACTACTGTCATTTGCTGAGGGACCCTGTGTCTCTGTGTTGAAGATGAGGCTTTAGATCCTGTCCGGAAGCACTATGAAGCAGGTAAGGAGTTCTGAGAGATAACACGAAAGCACTATTACCTCCCTGAGTAGCAGAAGGCAACCCTGTTTTATTTCTTCAGAGTGACAGAAAAGGTAAGGAATAGCCACAAGACTCAATAGAATTAAATGGAATCAGAGATAATTGAAAAGGGGGCTTAAGTTTTTCATTTTCAACACAAATTGTTACAACATTGCTTATTAAGCTGAGAAAGTTCCTATTTCCAACCAAAAGGCAAAATCCAGTAGCAAAACAGAACAAAAAGCTCCTATAGTCTCAGCTAATCCTGTATCTTCCTTTTTGTTGTAGGTTCATCCAAAACTCCAACAGAGTAATTGAAATGTCACTATATAATGAAGCTTATAAAACTTTCATATAGGATTTGTACTTTTTTCGTGTGTGTTATTTCCAAAGTTTGCCTCCAAACCTTGACAATAGACTTCCCTAAGGGTACGGGTGAGGATCGCAGCTGCATCTCATTTGATTGCATCCTAACAAAAATGGCGAGTTGATAAGTATCAGATATATCAGAGAATGCTCTGAAGATTACATCTGACATTTACAAGGAAATAATAACTGTAAATTCAGCCTTATGATCTAGTAGTTGCCTGTAAAGCAAGAAGTGGCATTGGTGGGCTCAGGTTGACCTTGAATTATCAGGGAATATAAGAATTCCTTCAGCAGAAAAAAAAATCGGTGTCTACATTGGCAGTAAATTTTATGCATCTAGTGTCAATCAGAAATGACATGCAATGTAATTTAATTCCACCTCTTGAAAACTGGCCAAAAAGGAAAGCTTTCGCAAGCTCCCAAACACATACTAACCCATCCTGCCTTATTGCATAATGCCATCCTGCCACATATGGTTCTGCTCAGTGTTTATCAGGCAGCACAAAATCCTTCCACGAGAAGGGAAAACAAAATGCTTGGGACGGGCAGAGGAAGTAAAATGGAAACCCATGACGAGCTGCATCATCCCAAGGTGATCCCTGGGAGGCCAAGCACTCAACACTGTCACTTTCCTGAGATGGCTCTTGGGCAGAAGAGGGTCGGGGGTTTTGCAGGAACTCATAACACAACAGTATTTCATTACAACTGTTTTTCTTCCTATGAAAGAGTTTTGTCTTGTAAACTTTTCAGCTTGAAGTTTCCTCCTCCTCTAAATTGCTCAAACCCTTGAGTTTCCTTTTCTAAGTAGCTTTTAATTTCTGATTTTAAGCTAATTATGGTGTCTGGAAACCCTTCAAAAATGTCTAGAACTGAAAGAAAACATTGGAAAATAATCTAAACAAAATGCTGCTCTTGGCCCAAACCTTCCTCCCCCTCAGTTCACCAGTATGGCTTTGATTTTGAATTTCTGGCCTCTGTGAGGACAAAAAAACAATCAAACAAACACAAAAACAATACCATGGAAATCCTCACAAAGTGATAAAACCGTTTCTAGTCCAAATCTGGTGACAGTCCTTGCTTTGCCCTCTCTACAGTTCTTAGTTATGCTCTACTACCAACAAGAGTAAAAACAGCAGTTTCACCGAGACTGTAGCTGTTGCGGGGAGAGAGCAGAGCCAACAAGGCAGAGGACGGTGACAGGCAGAACACTGCCCTCCATGAACTGCAGTTCTGCTCCGTTCAGCTTCTCTCCACCCTCTGTAAGGCTCCACTGGAGATGAGAAATCTCCCCATGACACCAGGGCTCCAGCCCACAGGAGTTCCCTGGGGAAATTCCCTATATGTTTTACACTTGTTCTTATGTGGACCAGACAGGGTATTCAGATCTTGGTTAGGGCCACGGCTCATCCACAGATTCATTATTTCCTCTGGTTCAAATCCATAACTTTAGTGCCAATTCATGTCATTCTTGTTCAGCCAAAACTCCCAACTGACTCCCACAAGTCCCGGTGGCTAAGTATGTCTCTGCCATTGCTCAAAATTCTTGCAAAACATCCATGACCTCGGAGAAAACACTGGCTGCCCTTCTGGACTTAGGGGAAGTGTCCTCTCCTTTAGAACAGAGGTTTAGTTCCCATCACCCATGCATTCTGCAGCTGCACCAGATACCGCATCCAGCCCCTCCAGCTATTACAGGCCATGAGTGGGAGCCGGAGATGATAACACAAGTCACGCAAATTCAAAGTTCTCTTCAGGTCAGGTTAGTGCTGTCTCTATTCCCATTTCCTTTTCCACATTGGCCAGCGTATAAGGCTGGAGGACAATCTTCCAATGAGAGATATGAGAAGCAAGCAAGTCCTGTAGAAACTGTTGTTCAGAGCAAACATTGGCCACATACACACACATGCATGCAAACGCATGCACTGTTCCTCTCAGAAACCGGTCACAGAGCAAGCTGGCAGAGGCTGGAATTCATCTCACCTGACTTCAGTGGTTTTCTGCAGCCATAAGACCTAAAGCCCATGCTGAGATATTTATGGTTCCCAAGAATCCATGAGCAGCACATTCACAAAATGACCATGGGACCTAGGGTAAAACTCCTGGACTAAGAACATGTAGCTTTGCCTTGGAGGGACATTTTTGCTGTGTTAGGCTAAGTCAGTCAGCATAGTAGGATATGAAGGGAAGCACATGAAGAGGATGCAGTAAATGTGCATGTGTCTGTAGGGGAGATGGCAGGTGCATAAGGCACTGCTGCATTTCAGGAACATACTAAGTACGGGCTTCCTGAACATGCACTGCAAGGAGGTTCAATCTAGGGGAATCACATAGTGCTCGCTAGTGGTGAATGAACTGTACAACTGAAAGATAAAACACCAGAATCAGTTATTGTTGGCTGTTTTGCATCCGTTTAGTCCTCAGTGCTGGTGAAATTTTGGCTTCCTCTACTAGGCCCACCTGCTAAATAGGGATTTTGCTGCCTAGCTTGCATAGCAAAATCTGGCTCTTCCCTACAGTGGGAATTCCTGTCCCCACCTCTCTCATCACTTTTGGAGCTCATACGTGCTGTGTGCCTCACACAAGTAGCCCTCACAATAGCACAGTGTTTATCTCTAGGGGCAAATCCTGTCACAAGCTAACGGAGCTCCCAGTGCCACTGAGCCAGCATTGTGCTTTTGCATAAAGCAGGGGCAGGCAGCCAAGATCGCCATGTCAGGCCCTCCCTGTGAGCCAGAGAGGTGATCCTTTGGGAAGTGGCCAAGGCAGGGCTGGAATACCAGCTGCTATGCATCCTGCTACCCTGCACAGTCACCAATGGCTCCCCATAGCAATGCAAAGCTGCTCAGCAAAAGTCAATCCTCTCCTCTGACCAAAGTCAGAAACCTAGGGGGAAAATCCATGTCTTCAGAAAGCCACCATGTTATTAAATTGCCCCACTCTCTTGTTCTGGGATGGTTGTGCGGTTTAAACTGCTTAGCTGGGCCAGTGCTTAGTTCTTCAAAAGACCTGTTCTCATGAATGCCTGGCTCATCCTCAAGTAGGTTCTTACTTAGCATTTGTCTTGCCCGCAGCTCACTTGGAAGTTAAGATCGTAATTCAAAACTTACCAGCTTTGAACAGCATAGTACTCACGTTCCTCAATAGGTCAGCATTGGGATTTCACTGGGGGCACACTGAAGTGGCCACTAGGAACATAAAATGCTGCAGGCTTTCACATTACCCACCTCAGATTTAGTACTTTGTTAGGGTTATTTAATAGACACATAGTAAAAACAACTCTGATGCTAATTTAATCACCTGATAAAGGTTTTGGTTTTCCCAGTCTTTACTTTCTCCTCAACCAAGGTTTGTTTTGCTGCCTGTCAGCATAGCCGTAGGTGGACACTGTCCACCTTGGTGGTAAGTACCACAGGGCATTCACTGGCATTGCTCAAGTGATAGCAGGACATGCCAAAGAAACAGCTTCAGAACCTGCTGACTTAGAGGATCACTTAGAGATATTTACTTCTATATAATGAATTGTTAGTGATAACTTCTTACAAATGTTGTAATAGCTTTAATATGTGTAAGAAAATCACTAGAAGAAGTAAGAGTCTTGCTTATAGACAGTCCTCCCAGAAACTTCATGAGACTCTCATAGAGCTTTCAGAGCAGGATGGTGAAAGACGTGCATTATTTTTTTAATGTGCATTACTACTTCTTTCTTTATAATGTTTACTCCTAAGCTTGCACTGGGAGCTGAAGCAGAAATGGCAAAAGCAGCAGAAAATTCTGCTTTGGAGGTGGGCGTCTTGGTGATGTTGGCAGAGCTGAGGAAGCAGAGCTTTGCAGAGCTAAAGGCAGCCTGTTCTGGTCGAGTTTAATTTAGCCCATCACATTCAGAATGAATTTGCTCAGGGGTGGCCTTTGCCAAAGATTAGGAGAAAGAGCTAAACAAGTTCCAAGGAGTTACTATTTCAGTGACTCAGTCACCTTAGTGGAGAGTGTGGGACAGCCCTCAAGTGATTCTGCTAAACTGACGGACAGCTATTTTTCACTATCAAAAAAAAATAAACCAAGGAAATTTCCAGGCCTGACCCTTATCAAATACGTTTTAGTTCCTATATAAATCCTCTTGGCAGTATCACAATGGAAGAAAAGGCTCTTTGGTGAAACAGTTTAAAACTTATTGTTTTTTTAAATAAATACTCGATAACATCTATTTAACATAAGCTCTGTGTGAATACATACCTAAGGAGAAAAAGCTGTGTATGAGAGTTATGAGACTATAACTAAAGCTGGTTTTCAAACTTCTAACTAAACAAAGTTTCATCAATAAACACTGCTTCCTGGAAGGTTTCATCTGAACGATCTCACGTTTTATCAACTTTTGCTGAACAAAACTAGATGAAGACAAAGCTAAGTTTGTCAAGAGAAAGCTAATTTTCAGGGCTGGCAGGGAGACTGCTCTGTATTACTAAACAGCTGCAGATGGCTTCCATTTCTCAAAAAACTTTCCTGAATTTCCGGATAAAGAACAATTTTGAAATTAAAAATACGTGAAACATAGGAAACTTTCCCAAGTCAGAATTGTTGATTTTTGGTCACTTCTAATGACCACATCTTCAGCAATTGGAAAAGATTCCATCCTTATTCCATGTGCCTTGGAATGGTGAGATCAGATATTACTAAACAGAGATCAATCAAAAAGATTGTAATTTTTCTTAGGAAAACAAAACAAATTAAAAAAAATCATTCGGGAAAAAAAATCCCAACCAATTTCCAATTTTCATCACTTCAGGGTCAATGCACAGAACAAAAACAGAAACGGAAAAAGCTTCAAGCTCTTTATTTCTATTTATTATTTTTGACCTCTAACAAAGTACTCAGTAGAGTCAGCAAAGAACCAGCTATGGCCACAGTTTTAGCAGTGACTGACAATTTGGAGAGGCATGGAATTTAAAGTACAGCTTTCAGAAAAAATGGAAAAGTCATGCCCTGGAAATCAGCCTCATTGTAGCCTCTCCATTCACAAACTCAAACACGAAGGCATTCAAAATCACCACCATATGGGATCTGTGTATTCTTGAGAGCTTGGTGTGTAATTAAGATGATGAATAAAGATGTGGTCAATTTTGCTATCTTTAGAAACTGTTTTCAATTTGTCTCCTATTCAGATACCAGGCAATTAGCTACCTTTCAGTCAGCTATCTGGAACACTAAAAAAAGACAACTTTGCAAGAATGTACCTTGGCCATCCTGGGAACTTTCAACATTATTTCCTGTAAATCAGCCTTGGTGCTGTCACTGGCATTGGGTTGCAGTGTCAGGTACACACATATACACACAGGCTTGAAAGGGCCCAAATGTGCTGAATGGCCATCCTGGCATCCTACAGCTCTTATGTGTATATTGTGTGGTTGTGAAATGGGAGAATTTTTCTTCCTCCATGTATCTCAGTGTCTATATCTATACTTAAACCCTATTTCTAACGCTGACTATGACTGCCTGCCTATGTGTGTATGTGCGTTTTGCTCTCTTTCTTTTTTATCTGCATCATTAACTGGAGTAACTCAGCTCATGTGCAGCACATCTGTTTCTCAGTACAGTCCTGCTTTTCCTCAGCTTAACAGCTGCATTGATTGAGGCATGAAGCTGTTATTGAATTGTTCGCAGGCAGTCTGTGACACAGGCAGAACAACAATGCAGATTCCCTTCTGCTCTTGGTCCTTTTCTTTCTGGTGCCAACTCAGAAAAATTAGCATCCTGAGTGATTAATAACATGCAATCAGCTGCTGCCAGGCCTATTACCATCTCTGCTTTAATGAAGGAGGAGGTGAACCAGTCTTGTTTATACTACCGAAATCTGGCTGGAGGGCTTTGGCTGTGCTGTGGAGGCTTAGTTCAGTCCATTTGGGGATTTATGTCAGCATTTCACACATTCTGGGAAACTTTACTGGCCTTGTGCCGCTAGCACTACAATTTAACCTGAGATATAGAGTCTCTAGGACAACACATCATTATCCAAGGTGATTTTCGTCTCAGCTCTAGTGTTAGTAGGCAGTGTTTATTGTTTCTAGAGCGCCATAGGTGTGTATAGCATGCTTTATGGCCAGGCATGATGTGGAAACTAGGGCTCTAATCCTGCAAATCAAGTCTGCTAACCTGAGTTTCTGGGACTATGCTTGACTGGGGGGCTCTACTGCAACGGCAGCATCTGGGTTGCTGCTTCACAAGGCGAGATCAGGTGGAGTGCTAGGCAATACACAGATAAGGGGTGAGGGGACACTGAAACATTAAATCCGGGAATGCAAAACACCTAGTTCACTGTTAGCTTCAGGTATTCCTCGGACAATGGTGCTATTGCTGCTGTTAGAAGAACTCTCTAGTAGTTTTTTTCAGTTGTATTAATGCAACCCATAACTCAACCCATGTAATATCTGAATTTACCTTGGATATGACCATGTGTCACCATGGATGGAAAAGGAGATGGAGGCAACAAAGAGATAGATACTGGTATCTCAGTTGAGTATTTTCACTTAAGTGCAATGGAAATGGCATGTGAAGGAGCCTAGAGAAAGATATGTTTTGGGAAAAAATCTGATGAATTATGAATGCTCGCAGTGTAAACAAGATGCTAAGCGGGCACAGACAGGGCAGTCCCAGGAAAGTTAAGAACACTAGAAGACATCTCAACATACCAACGGCTTGCTGTGGAAATGGCACCAAGAAAAAGGCAGAAGATTTTCAGAATGGAAACTCAGCTGTTCTGTGGAGGATCCTAGGAAACTCCTGTTGTGTGTGCGGGCAGCACAAGGGAGAGCACAAGGGTCCTCAGTCACAGATGATGGATGATGGTATTGTGGGCAAATCAGAGGCAGGATCCTCCCAGTGAATCATAGAATCATAGAATCATAGAATGGCTAGGGTTGGAAGGGACCTGTAGAGGTCATCTAGTCCAACCCCCCTGCACACGCAGGGTCCCCTAGAGCATGTGGCACAGGG
>PTEX01000022.1:677707-785902 GCA_003342815.1 Eudromia elegans | reverse complement strand
CCTGCATTCCCTGACAACATTCCTATATTGTTCCCACGTGGCCTGGCCCTTCTTCCACCTAACGTATGCTTTCTTCTTCTCRTTRAGTTTCCCTAGCAGCTCCTTTCCCATCCATACAGGTCTCTTGCCCCTCTTACTTGACTTTCTACTGGTCGGAATACACCRATCCTGGGCTTGGAGAAAGGAGATACAGTGAGAGAAACAGACTCCTCTAGCTCCTGAGGGATGTAGCAATCAGCACTAAGATAGCAAAGAGGGAACTAGTCAAGAGCTCCAGAAGTGGCTGGCACATTGGTAAAAAACTGCTTGATGGCACCCTCTCACTGCCTGCCCACATCACCCAGGCCTAGCTGCTACAGTCAAGTGATTCTTGGTGCAATAAGACCATTACAGAGCTTTTTCGTTTACATAAACCAAACTAGTCAGTAGCTCTGTTGGCTAAATTTGATCCATACTATTCCTCTCTAAGTAACTACTGGCTGGCTGTCCTCTACTAGCAACGTCCCTTCCTCTTAGGGAGTGTGAAGCAACTGCCATCTCTTCATTCATCCTTCAAAATGCACAAGTATAGGAGAGGATGCAGGAAGGCCAGGTGATCTATGATAATGCTGAAGCCCCAAAATATTGGTAATCTCCATGCCTCAAGCTCTTTTTTCGCCCTGCTTATATTGTAGCACTCTCACTTGCCTGTGGGGCTACCAGTCACATGGGGAGTTACAGGGGGGCTGGAGGTCCTGCCCCTTTTTGTTTTACACTAATGAAATTGCAAGCAGATCTTGTGATCTGCTCTGTGAGTCACATTCTTGCTGAGCCTGCTTCAGCAATGTTTACAAAGCCGTTACCTTGCTGGGTTCCCAGTTCAGTGCCAAATGAAGGGTGAGCCTCTGAGGCTGCATTTTCTATTTCACCTGCTTGGATGATGTTATGTCTGCTGGCTGGAAGCTGGATACCAGTGCAGGCTGAACCAATTAGCCCAGGCCTTCCACATCTGGCACATAGTACCCATGTGCTGCCATAGCCAAATGGCATTTGACCTGGGAGCTTGGTCTTCCATGGACAGCAACTTTGCTAAGGGACTGCTCCAGGGAATCTCCTGCCAAACCAGGTTGGGTTAAAGTGCCCTCTGCTCAGTCACACCTGACAAGCACTGAATTGCTAACCAGGCCTTGTGGCACACACAGAAAGTCACCACAACACATTTTCCTGGCATACCCATCTTTCACTACTGTTGCTTACTGCCATCTTTCAGCACAGTGTCATGGGATGTTGGTAAAAAAAGGTTTAAATATTTATGTCCCTGGAGGCTCATTTTCACTGTAACATCTCAGACTTCAGCTCTATCTCCTTTAATACATTCTGTGGGATTTGCAGTGCATAAACCAATACAGAGTGGTTTATGAGAAGTTTCCTCTGTCAGTGTGAAGCCTAAGCTGAAGCATGGGAATTTGTGTGAAAGGTGTGAGTCTTGTTTCTTAAGAGCTGCTTTTTTCATTCAGTTGGTTCATTGCTTATCCCAGACTCACATGCAATTTTGAGCTTGGGTGAAATCAAATGTCTAGAGTGAAACAAGCCAGTTTCATAGAAAAAAAAATATGTAGGCAAAGGCTTGATGCAATGATTATGATATGAGCATTAGTATCGACAGATGCGCATCCAAGTCGCAGTAAAAAGACCCAAATAAGGATGACTGCTAATATGTACTTACTACAAACTCCTTCACAACTGAAATAGATTTCCAGATGACCCAACACAAGGGTAAGACCAAAAAAGTCTATTAGGAGATGACACCATTCTAAGTACTTATATAATTCTACTGTTGTAGCATCTGAAGGCCTGAAACGTTATTATTTATTATTCCTAGCCTGTCCTTCCCAGATATAAAGTGCAAATTTGGACATAGAGAAAAAAAAAAAAAATCAGTCAAAGCTACACAGTCTACCCAGGGCAGAAGAGTGACCTTGGAGGCTCCATGTGCAACTGGTCTGGCATCCTCTGCACTAGACTGGCTGTCCTCTCAGGAAGCTTCACTTACAAGTAATAAGGACACACACACACAGTCTCTGTTTTGCTTCTCCAGCTGAAAGTATGGCAGGCAATGGCCTGGTTGCACTAAAGTAAAGAAACAGAAGAGATATCTTGGTAAATGTTGCTTGAAGCCAAATCGTAAGGGATTCAAAGTTGTGCTACAGAGAGAACATTTCAGGTGAAATACCATCTGTCTTCTTTTGGATGTTGGTTATTCTATTACACTGTTCAAATCCAATCCACGACGTGTTTGAAAAGCTATCCTTGTCTGAGTTTCTGTTATTTTCTTTATAATTAGTGCATTTATACTTAAGGAAGAGGGATAGCATTGCTTCAGCACTGTTTATTGCTGTGGGTGGACTACTTAGAAATAGAGTAACAGGAAATATTAACCATGAAACGTCCTTGCAGATGTACTGGAGATTTATGACAGGGTCTCCAAAGTTTGTGGGCATTTTCAAGTGACCCTCAAATTCAGAGCTGTGTAAATCTTGATTAGTTTATACCTCCATAACTATACGAAATTCTCTCTTCTGACCCCAAAGCAGTTGATCTTCAGTATGCTTAACCTTCAGACCCTAGATATGTAGATTAAAACCAAAAAAACCTTTTACAACAGAAACCCTTTCACTATGAGTCTGCCTAGCTTTCCTGGAGAAAGGAAAGAAAACTGCTGCTTCCTCAACTTTGAAATAAGAGCATAAATAGAAAACTGTTTAGAATCAACAGTGTTAGAAGAGGACGCTACAGTGGTTTCTTAAGCAGTCTGGAATTCAAGGTGTATGGGTTCACTTCCCACTCCTCCTACTCCATAATGTGATTATTTGCATGTTCATTCTTGATCTAGATGTTTCAGCTTATCAGCAGCACAATGTAGGTACTTTTACTCCTCCTTGGTTTGCCTCCTCTCTTTACATGCTATAGACACTACCTGGCACTGGTGGTGAAGTAAGTTAAGCTTCATTAAAATGAGTAGGTGCTATAAAAGCAGAAATAGCAACAATGAAAATAGGATCTGAGTTCTACACGAATTTACTGATTCATTCAAAACTCTTCCTAGAGATCTGAAAAACAGAATATGCCAAGGTAATAATACCAATATAAAGACTAGTTGAATTTGTTATACCTATTGTTTAGGATAAAGAACATAATCACCATAGAAGGGCTTTCGTCACACACTGGCATGAATGTTTGACTCTGCATTGTGCTTTGTTTTCTCTTCCTAATTTACTACAAAATAAACATCGTTAAAAATATTTTTAAAAAATAGGTACATTTACTGTGATCGTGTTTCAATCAGGCATAAAAATAACAAAATCATTGCACTAGTGCCTGGTGGAGAAGCAGGAGTGTCCAGGGACGGGCACCCTGCAATTCCCCTATGCTTGCTCTGGTGTGCCTGCCTCGGCTCAGAGCACAGTGAGAGGTTTGCTTGGTGCTTGTTCACTTGCTTGGTTATTTTTCCTGGGGGAGCTTTGGAGCCCTTGGGACATATAGGCTCTAACGTACACAATGGGATAAGCTTCAATCGTTGGTTTTTTTTTTTGATAGTGAAAAATAGCTGTCTGTCAGTTTACTAGAATCACTTGAGGGCTGTCCCACACTCTCCACTAAGGTGACTGAGTCACTGAAATAGTTACACATCTATAGCAGTGTTTTCTGCTTCAAGATGTAAGTGGCCATTTCACAAGCTCTGACAATTCCTCATCCAAATTTCTAGCAACTCTTTGGACGCATAAGGATACACAGAAGATGTTGCCAGCTACCACCTCAGAAAGAAAAATCTCCCTTCAAGCCTACAGCTTCTGTGTGAGAACAAAAGGCTCTTGGGAACACCACAACTCCATGGGAAATCCCAACCCTGAAGATGGCTCTAATAGCAACATGGATGCAGGCAGTGGGAATATACCTCTGTGCCATGGGAGCACTGAGAACCAAGGCTGCGATCAGTAAAAGATGGTCATTTCCCTGGGCAACCTTCCTACTTTTTCTTCTCCATTGTTTACAGTCTGGCAAAAAGTGTGTTTAGAAAAGGCCCTACTTCCTCTGCAATAACTTCTGTTATTAAAGTTACTGTTCCCTAAGCACCACATCCCTCTCAACAGACGTTGACCCTCCAACCAGTAGCACATTTCTGGCCTGCCTACTCTTCCAAACAATGAACTGAGGAGCAGGAGCCACTCTTATGATAACTGGGTTCACTTGCTCTCTTCAAGCTATGCTTATCTCAGTGCTTGGCAACTGAAGCTTGTCAAATCAACAGAAGCAATGAAATAACCAGCTGGTCTCAACTCTGTCTCCCCAACTTGATTGAATAGGCATCATTTTAATTATTTTTCATGTTAATGACTGAAGACAAACACCATGCTTTGACTAGCTGTGATTGGGCAGAGAAGTCACCAGAAATATTCAGAGACTCCAACTGCTGGATGCAAATCCTCCACAAGCAGAATATTCATGGTGAGAGATACCCTCATTTGCAGGTGCTTTGTACAAGCCCATGCCAGTGAAAACTGTCCTATTAAAAGCTCCTTAAAAGCTGAAAGAACTCAGCTGCTATCAGATCATTACAAGCATTTTGCAATCAAAGCACTTTGATTAAAATAGATCATTACATTTTGCTTATCAATGACAAATATCTGGTGCTGGAAGGAAACTGGACAGAGCCACTGCTTCTGCACAAAGGGCCACCACTCAGGATCATGTTATAAAGATCAAGGCTAAAACACTCAGACACAATGTGGTTTGTGTGGGTTCCCCATCAAATTTTTGTGGGATACTCCATGAAAGAATGTTTCAAAGTGCCATGACAAAATCTGAGGGCTTTTCTGAGATGAATGTAAGCAAATGACAGCAAAAGAAACCCTCATCCAAACTACTCTTTTCCTTTAGGCCAAACTATTTAATCCAGGTTTCGTGGCACACAGCATTGTGAACTTTCCTCTCTTCCACACTCATACAAAATCTGTCACTGAGAAACTTATTTTTTGTTGAATTTAGAAGGGACTTCTGCAACCCTCACAGGGAGCACATGGTCATCACTCCCAGCTCCTTTCCCTTCCCCAGGTCCACCATGCAGAATGCCCTTGAAATGAACAGTTTTGCTAGAGTAAGAGCTGCAGGTTCAAGCCCTGCATGCTATAAATAATTAGCCTTAAAAATATCTACACATCAAATTCACTGCCTGAGGACTTGTAAATGTACACAGTAAAAATAATTCTCTTGCTGCCTCTAAAATGTGTTTCTTATTAGAGATCTCTGCTCACCCCAAGAGTGCCCACGCTGTATTTCCCTCTCATATGTTCATGGACACACACACAGAGCTGCTGGTTCATTCCTAAGCCTGGCAGCCTTAGTCGTAACAGGAGTTGTAGGCAGTTCGAGTACTAACTCATCTGCATACGCTGTGAAAGTCCATAGGGTTTCAGAATCAGATCCTTTGGCCCTTGTAGAAAGAAGAATAAATATATAAAAACAGAATATTACAAATTTGGCAAAGACCACATCACAGCATCAATACAGACCCTCATCAGAGCAAAGCAAATAACAATGTGTAGATTTTATTATTAAAAGTAAAAGAATGAAAAAATCTCTTTCCCACAACTGAGAAATTTGAAGCCAAAAATAAGTAATCCTGGACTCTAACTTTGCCTGTGGTAATGAGCTGTTCTTCCCCGGCGGACTGCAGGGTGTGCTTCACCCGACGTTGTGCTGCTTTCTCTGAGAGCTGTCACTTAAAATATAGACTGTGTTGACCAAAAAAGAAAACATTTTCTTTAGTAGTCAACGAATCCTGATCCCCACTCTTTCCTAGCTTTAACTGTTTTCCAAAAGAAAAAGAACATTTTTCTGTATGAGTGCCTTCTGATGCGAGATGCCTTCTGTTTCATTTCCCACTAGGCAACTGCTGTTCAGTTTTCACCAAGCTGCAACATCATTTCATCTCAACCTTATCAATTCCTGATCAGAATTCAAATGGATTTATCGGCACAACTGGCTCCAGAGCAAGTACAAGACCTCCTTGATGTGGGTGCAGAGAAAATCACAATCACAAACAAGACAATTCAAAATACTGTTTCAGGGGAAAAAAATTCTTTTTGCTGACATTGGGCCTGTAATCATTGAGATCAGGCATAAGAGGGAGACATGGTCACATTATAGGGTAACTTAGGGTTTAATTCCTTTTTTTTTTTATTCTTAAATGACAACAACATGAGATCAGAATTTTCTCAAATGAAAACATGGAATAACTACTGGTTCCACTGAGGCTGCTCTGATTTATGCCAATGGAAACAAAGCAGTGTCTTGCCTCAGGGGCTTTAGCTTTTAGAAGGGATTTATTAAGGGGGTAAAATGAAGCCATTGAAGAAAAAAACATAGAGTCATATTCCCTGCTCTGGATGTGTTCAACCCAAACAAGAAGTTCTGGGCTTGATGATGAACACAGAGTATGCTTTCAGATTAATGCTCTGCAAGAAGTCATATTAGATGATCACAGTGATTCCTTAAAATATCCAATCTATGAGACGAGACTATATAATCCAAGAGAAACATTTTATAAATGACAATTTGCCTAGTATCTCTGTTTACCTTTGTACTTCCTGTTTATTCATTCTGTTGCTGCTGCATCTTCTCTTTCAGTGAAATGAAATGTCCCTCAACTTATGCAAGAAATGTTCCCAAGGCAAGGCTGACTAATAATTCCCAGCAGAACCCCTCGGTGGATATGCCTATTCATCAAATTTGACATTGATTTGAAATTTTGACACTCACAGTAACCTGATCTTTGCAGAAATTGGCACCTTTACATTGTCTTTTGAGCTGGAGGGTGTTTAGAATCATTCTTAAGACACTGTAAACCAAGATAGTTATCCCACAAGAGGATTTTGCACAGAGCTTTGACTGGAAGTTTGAATCAGTTATATTATATCTGAATATTCTCCAAGCAGTCAGCAAGTTTAACTCCAGTGGAGCCAAAACACTTGCAGCTATATAACAAACAGCATTTACTGCTAATAAAGGCCATTTTCCTCCTGTCTACAACATGTCACTAGATTCCCCCAGCATGAAATGAAGCTGGTCCTGAAGAATGCTAACAGAGCCCCAGAACACATTTCTACTTCCTCGGACCCCTAAAGCTGGACAGCAACTGTAATACTTTTCAAACTCTAGTGCTTATAAAATAATTTGTCTTTGTCCTGAAGGCCATGCTTGTCTCTGTGCTGAGCTGAAAGGGGTGACTGGGACGGGGTGGTTCCTGAGTGCACATCTCACTTCTGCCATAGATAGGGCTGTGTGTTCCAGGCAGGTCACTGGACTCCTAAGGACAAAAATCAACGAACAAGACTGCAGTTTTGTAACACCTGCTTTCAGGGCCACATTTCGTCTCCCTCTGTCCTTCCACACACGGTTCCTCTAGCGTTATTTAGACATCAACGCAGTTCCTACCAGGTAACACATTCCTCACTCTGCAACGGAAGCCAGGATGGTGCATAAAACGGCTCAGAGCCTTCAGCTGCCTCTGGCTGCCTGCTTATGATCCCTTCCCTAGGCCAGTGAGTGGGATCCCACACTTGAACAGCTCGCACCAAGCCCAGAGCAAGAGCAACTAGCAAGATGCGGTCAACAGTTGTGAGACAGGAGGCTCACTCTGACCAAGCCGCACCGAAGCAGATCCTCAGCTGTGCTGGCTGAGAATAAATCGACTGAAGAGAAAATGAACAATGGGGAAATCTAAATCAGATCACAACTCTACTCAACATAGCCCAACCTTATTTCCCAATTTTCTCTTTGTAGCCTGAGCTAATGAAACACATGACTTCACAATGAATGAATCAAAAAGCCCCAGGGTTGCTCTTGGCGCACTGTGAGTGCTGCCCTGGACCTACTACACTGTGTAACCTGTTAACAGAGAGTACACCATGAAGCATCAAAGGCTCCAAAGGCAAAAGAAAAAACTCCTGGTATCCACTAAATGTATGCAAGTGAATTCTGATGGGAAGGCTATATTGGGTTTCTGGTGTAAATTCGCAGTTTAAAGACATCACAATTTCTCAAATATTCATTTTAATGACTGAGATCTTCCAGACTCATTCTCTTTCCTAGTTACAATCCCAGTCCCAGAAAGTTCTCCAAACTTTGTTATTAAAAAGCAGGAGGAAGGGGAAATTTTACTTTTTAATTAAAACCAACTGCTGTACAAGTTTGCACCTAATAACAAAGAAATAAAGCTATTTATATACTTTCTGCTCAGGTTGCACCATAGATAATCTCTGAAATGTTCTTCTATATCATGAGGTGAGACCAGGATTAATGGATGCATTTTAACATATAGAGATGCCTCCCTTGGACTTGTGCATTACAGACCCTACATTCCTTGTCCCATCCTGCTGTCAAGGTCTCGAGAGGGATGGGAAAACCAAAACCAAAACCAATCATATTGATAAAGTCACAAAGATTGGTTATTAACAGGCAGATAGACAGTAACCACTTGCCACAGCCTGAGACTGCATGTTGCTTCCATACACGAACCAGAACCATGACCAAGCACAACGGAGGCCACAGACAGCTTTGGGGAAGATGACCAGCTTTTTCACTCCTATTTTATCTTTAAATAAGAGTATGGCTCCAAATGGAGGTGGTGGCTGTTTCTACTGACAGCTGGAAGTTGGCTGGGTTCACTGTGGAATTCAAGACCATCTCAAAGCAATAGGCAGCATGAATAATCTTGGGACTCTGGCTGAACCCAGATGCTGATTCATCCTTTGGCAGTGACTGCCAATACAGCTTACAAGCAGTAGGGAGACAGAAAGAGGAACACAGGGAAAATTATAAAATATTCAACTATGCTACAGAATTAGCCAGAGGATGTGAATTATGTTGATTTTGATGTCATAAAGTTCTAATAACTGCTTCACATGTCACAGTGACAGCTATGAATTCAAGCAGACACACATTCACAGCAATACTTTTATTATACATTTTATGATTTTGGTCTAAGGGGAAAAGGAGTTTGAGTGTAATTTCAGAACTCTAGTGTACATATAACATGAAGTTGGCTTTGTGATATCTCCTGACACTGTTGTATCATCTTTCTATTGAGGAAGGGGGAAATTCCTTCCAGAAATCACAACAGTCACACAAAGAAGGATGAGTTGAGATGAAGGTGTGCAGAGAGTGGGAGAGTTGCAGTCAAAAATTATTCTTACAAAGCAAAGATGGGCCATTACAGGAGCTAGAGATCAGAACTTTCTACATATGGAGAAATAAAAGACATACAATTTTTTACTGTAGTTTATACATAAGGTTTTCCAAGTGATTTAATACTCCATTTCCCATAGGGTCTGAAACAGATAGAGACTAAAATTCTGACCTAGATTTATGATATGCCAAGTGTGAGGTGTGCAGCATCGAGTTTAGAGACCTCTCCACTAAACTAATCACACTTTCTTGATGACACTACTTCATGTAAGTACATTGCAGCTGTTATTATGGTTTATTTCCAGCAATCCTTTTCTCTGAACATTTGCAGTTCTGACTGAACAACATTGTTATAAAATGTCTCATCT
Organism: Eudromia elegans; assembly: GCA_003342815.1. Taxonomy (NCBI): domain Eukaryota; kingdom Metazoa; phylum Chordata; class Aves; order Tinamiformes; family Tinamidae; genus Eudromia; species Eudromia elegans. Next base: position 776,309 of record PTEX01000022.1, on the reverse strand, counting down.
TGTACTGGTTTTGCTTCAAAGGCTCATAGCTTAACAAATTTAAAAGGTTTGCCACAAGTTTATTTGTTGACAAGGCTGGTGAAAAGGGGCAATTTTGAGAAAAGAAAGTAGTAGTTGGTAGTCTGGTTTCTATTTTCTGCCAAAAATTTGCAGAAACAGAAGTATTTTGAATTTTCAGGTTCTGAAGAGGATTCTTGAAAAGTTTCCATAGTGGGAAAGAGATATTTTTGTGATTATCTGTACATGATCCATCAGCTCAGTTGAGTGTTAAATGAATCAACAGCCTGCAGTTCAGTGCCTGTGCTATTGATTACACAGAGTAATGGGGGAGGCTGATCTAAACAAAGGACCAACATGGATAATATAAAACACATGTAGAGAAGGTTGGAGCACTGCACATGGGCAGGATGTAGTAGCAAAAGGAAAGGTCACTGAGAAGAGGAAATCATTGATTTGGCAGAAAACTAAACTATTATAATGCAGCAGACTGAGAATATACACCAAATCATGTCCAGAACTTGGGTTCACAGAGCACCCACAGGCCAATATACCCTGCCTAGAGTACAGACACTCATTAGGTGAGGGGTAGCCCCATGAGCACGCAGCCAACACGCTTGAGAGATGAGCTGTCTGAGCTGTCTGCTGGCGCTGACTAAATCAGCAATAGTATCTCTGAACCCACTGTCTGCCTGAATCATCACTGTCATCCAGATTACTTTTCCTTTCATTTCAATATTTTTTTTCCTCTTTTCCTTTTTTGCTAAGATGAAAAATCCTCTTCCCATTCCGATCCTTTGGATAACCAACTCAGTAACACAAGAGTTGTTTGGCTTAAATGCCTGTTGATCACAGCTGAGTCAAACACATGGAAGAATTTCAGTGCAAGAAGGTACCTTACTCTGGGTTGGTATGGAAGTTGTCCTAAATAAGGAAGACACAGTCCAGAAGATGGCATCTTCACTGAGATTCGAAGAAACTGTTCTGTTCTCTAGGAAAAAGATTATTTCTAAGAAAATCTTTAATTTAAAATTTTTCCATCAACAAATGACAGTTGCCCTGCAGGAAAATTAGGGGGGAAAAAAAGGAACAGGTGGAAGTGTAAGGAAACAAAAACTCCCTCTCCACCCATCTCTGACTGGCTCTGGCCTTTGTTTTTAAAGTTGAAAACCAGGTTTTTTTTTTTATTCTAATCTTTGCCAGTTGGAACAGAGCTGTTGAACTATGCAGAAGTGCTGCCTTCTAATGTGCAGTAGCATTTCCATGTGGAAACAAAATGCCTTCAACACAACCTGTTCAAGGGAATCAAAACCTGCAATTACAAAATATTTCATTTTATTTAAGATTTTATTTTTGATAAAAAGCTCTTATTTTCTTTTAAAAGGTCACCCAACACAGTTTTCTAACCAGTTCTATCTACAGAAGATGTTTGAAAGCTTTATTTCACAAGAATGCTAGCCTTTCTAGGGCTCACTGATGTGGTATTTCTTTATCCAAAGCCATTACTCTTATCCCAAGCTTTCTGCCTCAGATATCGAACTGATCAACTTATTGTAGCTGCCTTGTTTCATATTTGAATGCCTCATTTACACCAATAAAAACACGAGAGCCATTTGTGTTGGCCCAAATCACACTCTGCTCATGACAAGAGAACAGGGCAATTTCACTTTATGCAGAACATGTTCACTGTGTCACAGTGGCCACTGTGCTCATCCAAACAAAGTCAGAATGCAATATTTAATGCCCTATGTGCTCTCAGTCACTGCTTGAGTGGAAGGACCAGTCAGGACTTCCTGTTAATGCTATTTTCTCAAAATGTTTTGGTCCTTCCAGCAGGAGACCAGATACAGATCAAACACAGAGGATGCTCCTACTGAATGGAGAAAAGGCCAGGAATCACCATGAAGTCGCTCTTCTGATACCATGTGGGTGGGAAATAGACTGTGGGTGCTTTCTCTACAGTTATAAAAAGCTGAAAGCACAGAATGTAAAGAAAGATATAAATGGAGCTGTTCACATGACACCAGCAGTCAGCCTTTACAGTAAATGCCAAATTCTCAGTCCAGCAGAAATACCAGTCTCTGTAAAGAGTAACTGCCCTAGCTTGCCCCTTGGATGCTTCTCAGTAAAATCCATGGCAATGCTCTAGTGACATAAAACTGAGCCAGGATGGTCAAGGCACATGCCCTTTATTGACTAGAAATCAGCAGAGGAGCTGAGAGGTTCTGTATTGGATCTCTGAATGAATTTACATATATCTGCAGGCTATACAGAAGGCTTAGCTTTAAAGATTTTAATTTCTAGCCATATTGGAGAGCGGGCTGGAATCAGCTCCTTCACAGAGTAGGAAAAATGTCAAATTAGATATAAATCACTTAAAAATAGCTGCTTTCCATGCCCTTGATCAATGTCTTTTTTCAGTGGTGAAAAACATTATTCCTTAACCGAAGCAGGGATTGCAAATCTTGCTTAATTTGGCTCCTGCATAAGGTCATGCCACAGTTCATTCAATTCCTCCCCTCTGCACTCTTCCATGTGCAAGCCCTCAAGCCTTCCTGTACAGCAGGGTGCAGAGGACACTACCCTGCAGCCTGAAAGAGATTCACACGCGAGTCCTTCTCGGGCTGCCCCTCAGCACAGGTAGCCACATTACAACAGCCTCCTAGTCAGGAGAAAATTGCAAGAAGCACCGAAGATTTATTGTTTTTTTCCTAAGGGGTAAAGAAGGACTAATGTTAATCAGCCCAATTGCAGCAAATACTTTCTAAGATGTCTCATTTAAAATCATTCTCCCTTCAGAGCAGATCTGCCTGGTAACTTTCTCAGGAATGCAGTTCCAGAGTTCTGAACTCCAGAATCTATCACACTAGGCTTACTGCCTGTATAAAGACTTATTCTTAAAGGAAAGTAAATGATAGGAAGGCCCTGGACAGCGATTTGGTTTCATTTCTTGGCTGTGACGTAGCCGCTTCATTACCAAACACATCATTATCCCATGGAACTCATTTCCATAGGGTCCTCTAGACTGCGGCCAAAGGCTTGGTGCGAGTCAGGAGCCAATTACACGGACAGACAAATAATGAGAACAGCCACATTAGGATTAGTTGGAAATTATTTTAAAACACGGAAGAGAGATAAGCTGTTATCTACATTGGGTCATTAGCCAAGCACTAGTTAAGAGAAATTAGAATAGTAATGCACCATCATTTTTCTATTCTTGTTTACAACGACTTTGCTATGATTTCTTATGACTTTGTGGCATTTCATACTGGAAGTAAGAGAAGGACCAGAAAGACTAGATGTCAGAACTTGTAAACAAGTTCCATCTCCTATGCCGTTGCACAAAAGTTCCCCACCAACCCCTAGAAGACATGTTGGCTCTAAGTAATGTCAGTGGGCTTCAGTTCTGTATATAACTGAAGATAATAAAACTATTATTTTTAAATTACTCTAGTTTTGATTTGTCAAGCACATAGGTAAGTGCTTTCCTGAAGAAGATGGTCCCTGTGCCTCAGTTTCCTTTCTGTTTAACAAGGACAAGAGACTTGCCATTTCAGAAAGCTGTGGGACAAGGACAAATATGCTTGCTCCCAGGCATGAGAGGGCTCTCTTGCCACACTTACAAGTAAGCAGAACATCAGCCAAATGGTTAACCTGATTTTGGAGAACGGCGCATGGAGACAGCATTAATAAATCCCCATGGCCACCCACCCTCCTTTCCTCTCAGTAGCAGCCGCCTTCTGCAGGACTTAGGATGCACTGTGGCCCCTCACAGCAATTCTTGGCTGGAGCCCACTTCAGTAACCTGCAATAACGCTGCTAAATCAAAGGTCAGTGTTAAGACATGAATCCAGACGCATGCAGCAGTGCCACGAACAGCTGAGCTTGGCTAGCCTCTTCCTAGCGCTGACGTGCGATGAGATAGTGTCCCCTTGGGTTTGCTGATGGTGACCTCAGGTAGCAGAGACAAGCAAAATCGGTCTGGAGTTTGAAAGGAATCAGGGAAGCTACAAGAGCAAAGGGTACCTCCACAGCAGGAAGATAAAGTAGTGATGACATCCAGCTGAGCTGAGCGTACACATCTGAATCAAAGCACCACGTCCAATACACTGCTTATTCCTGTTGGGCATCTGCCCCAAGGTCTGTATGCTGCAAATACCCATTCTGAAAAGACCATATCAAACTGTTTGAGTTTCCCATGTTATGGGGTGGCCTGAAAGAAATGCCAGACTCAAATAGAGAGCTTGATCCTCTTCCCCAGATTAGATCCCTTAGGGAAATTCAGAGGTTCAGCTTGGTGGCTTATTCCAGCATCTGAACTTTGCACAGTGGCCTGGAAACCACAGCAAGCTCAGCTCTCCCCTGGCACTGCATGATTCCTTCTGCAGTTAACCCTGGAAAGCAACCAAAAGTGACCACAATGCAAAACCCAAAAGGGCCTGCTGCTGGTCTCACAAAGCTTGGTTTTGCACCAAGCCAAGAGCAGAGACATTACTGAAGCTCTGCCTGATTTGTAGTCTGCAAGTGAGAACAGAAGCTGTCTGTCTGCGCAGAGAAGTTAAATCCCTTTAATTATTAAAACATATCCTCTTGCTGTTGAAAATCCCATTGCCGTTGAAAAAAACACACTTGTAATAAATTTACGCTATATATCAAAGGCCACTTTCTGTAAATAAAGCTTTTTTTTTTTTTCCCCCTTTTCAAGAAAAGATTTGGCCCAGGGGCTAAATTAATATTTCATCTGTTATCTTTGAAACATTTCAGAGTGGCAGATTTATCTCCTGTTTACATTTTTCCTCTTAATATAGCAATGAATTATCTTGGTTGATAAGAGGAAAAGATTTAATATAAATGGTTGAAGGATGCTGTTCTGAAGTCAGTGGGAAATTTGGCCGAGCAGGAAAGGCATCGTTGAAATGGAGGGCATTAAAATCTGAGAAGCAGTCCTGTAGGCCCAAATACATTTCACAGAGCACAGCACCTATGTGATCCGCTTCATTCTGGCCCTCAGAGATGAACAAAAGTGAAGTTTCATTCCCAATACGGACAGGGTTTTATTCTGAAAGTGCAGTTATGCAGCTACTTCTTGTTTTTTTTTTTTTTATTATTTTGCATACGTATGAGGGCCGAGTATGTGCTCTCATGCTGGTACAAGCCTGCCTTGGGTTTCAATTGCACTGGCACAGGAGGCAGCTTGTGCTTCCCTACTCCCCTCACCTGGCTGTACAGACAGTGTTTGTGGCCAGCGCCAGCCCAGTCACCCTAGGGCAGAGCTCAGTCACAAGGAACCTGCCAGCTGCACCACCTGACTCCAGCTGGGTTCCCAGGGCGGGCAGCTGGAAAGGCCAATATTTCCCTCCTGGCAAATGCATCCATACGGCTTGGGCTGTCCACACGGCAATAACCAAGGCACTGCTGAGATCACTTAAACAGGAAACAGTCACATTAAAGGCCAGGAAACTGGACACAGTCTTGACATGCTAACTGCAGCTTGCAGCCTCTCCCAGTTGGAATGGCCACAGAAGCCCTCTGGGAGAAAAAGAGCCCACACACACTTAGGGAAACAGTGCTCACAGACTAGCAAGACAACAAGTCCTGGGGCCAGGCATTCCTGCGGTCACTCCTTGGTTGTATTAAAGATGAGGGCAACATCTGTCTGTCCCACTCTGTGCACTCAATGCAAGTTAATAGCTGAAGCACTGGTGGAGTAGTATGAAATGCCTCCCTTCTATCTATATCTCCCCTTCGGTTTCTCATGAGCTCAGGACAGGCTCCCTGCCATTTCTGGCCAACCAGTTCAGCACCCCAGCAAGGTGGTGAGGGCATCCTGCCAGATGCAGGACCTGAGAGCACCCCCATCTTGCCCAGAGATCACCTGGGAAAGGAGGCCGCATTTATCATCGCTCCATTGGCCTCAGCCAGACACTTTTGCCATTAAGATGTCAAAACAGGTTTCCCTCTGGAAATCCAGCAGCCCTGCAGACTTACCCTTACAGGCAGCCGTCCCAGTTGGACATCTGTTCCCTTTCAACATCACACGTGCACTTAAAATGCCGGTACTGTCCACTTCTTTGGGGGCTTAGGCTGCTATTAAAGGTGCCTTCAGCAAGATTCATTGTTATCTCCTGGTGTTGATCTGATTTATGGATTGGCCTGTGTTAATTAAGGTCATAAAACTGGCAGCAGGAAAAGGCTTCCAGCACTGTGATGCTGTTTAACGTTGGATTATTTTCCAGACCCTGTGCTATTTTATAGGGAATGGGAGACGGTGCAGCTGAAGTTCCGTGATCGGAAATGAAGGTTCATGGCGACGAGCCCTTGCTCTTCTCTCAGCCTCAGGGGAGGCAGTCACTGCCACAGTCATCTCCACACAGCACTGACTCACAGACACCAACAAATTCATCGTCCAAATGGTTATTCAAATTTGCTCTGTGCCTACAGCCTCACGTGAGGTTGAAGCTCTGTTACGCTGGACATCGTATAAGTATCTTGTAAAAACTATACCTACCTTGCAGAGTTTACAGTCTGACTTTGAAGTTTATGTTTAGTTTTTGTTTTGTCACAACAAAACTGTCAAAGCTCAGACATTTTTATCAAGATAAAAATTACAAATGACATTCATACCTGATACAGCAGCACAGACATCAAGCATGTGACTTCATGTGCTATTAAATAAGCAGATAAATGCACACAAAACCAGTGCTACATATTTCTATTTGCAATCCGCTACACTTCGTTTTACCTATTTGTTATAATTTGTGATTTTTCACACTTTCACTAAAGTACTTTACCTTATTTTAAACCTTGCTTATGCTCTTTATTAATGCAAGTTGACTTTTGGCAGATGATACTGCCTTCACTAGAAAGCGTGATTTCTTTCTCTATTTCACTTTCCTCTTTCTAGCCAATTTCATCACAAGGTTCCTACAATCTGTCTTAGAAATTTGGTCATGTGGCCACATTAGCCATCTGGGACTTTGTAAGTATGTTCTTACTACACTTCTTTTAACATCAAACTTAGTCATTGTAGATTCCACAGCCAGCCACAGCAAAAATATGTACTTGATCCAAGCATCCTGCAATCTATCCAGTGCAAGATAAAAGTATTTTATGTCCCAATATAAAAAAAAGTGCTGCGTATATTTAATTGTAATTTGTGGAAATTCAAATAAAGAAAATGCAACTGCAGCGTGCAACTGGGCTCAGTTCTTCAGTGATCCCTAAGTAGGTTAAGAGTCACATTAAGTCTTTATTTAAAGAATGCACATCTTTCAAAAAATGCTGCAAGTTATAGATGGGTTGAAGGAATTTGTGAATGAGTTTCTGTGACCTTTGTCACGCATGAGGTCAGATCAATTATCATAATGATCCCTTCTGGCCATGAGCTATGAATCTGCTAATTTTATCTCAATATGCCCTTTCTCTGAGGACCAAGCTAAGTGAAGTGATATCACATTTTCCACGTTAGGACTAAAGGCACACTCACAGTCACCACGACTGAGCTCATGTGCACTGCTGTATTATCATACACTAACTTCTGTGTAGAGCTGAACTTTTACACAGCTATTTGTTAAGTCACATTCTCTTCATTTAACCAGCAATTAGGAGCGATATCTCAGATGATGAAAATGAGACTGAGGCATCCCTTCAGTTCCATCCTCCAAAAATTAAGATATTTAAAAATAATTAAATATTCACCTTCCTTCTGGCGTGAATGTTCAGGTTCCAGTCTCCGAGCTCCTCTTCCACTCCACAGGGCTTAGCTTTGTTTTCTAAGAGGAGCTGAAGTTCTCTCAGTCACTTGATTCCCATAGGTGGTGCTTTAAAAAAGAGTAAAAAGATACTGTGAGGCTTAGCAGTGCTGCAGAAAAACATTTGTAGGTTATCAGAAGATAGATTGAACAATTTTACAAGTGAAGCACACCAATATATTTCACGATAGCAAGGCTTCTCTGAAGTCATATAAAAGCCACAAACTTAATTTCCAGACCCAGCTGTTCTTATGATACTATGTTAAAAAGGTCCCTTTTCAACACAAATAATCCACCCAGTTAACTGTGAGTTGCCTATTCCATTTCAGCCTCATTAAGGTGAAATCAAAACACTTTGCCTTGGCCAGCTGAACAGAAGGGTTCTACTCCAAGCCAGTTTAATATTCTGCGTTTGGCCTTGGTGCCTCCCTGATGCTGCTCTACAAGGCAGGGTACAGCACATCTGAACACTTTGCATACCACATCCCTCATCCATTTGAGATTTTTGATTCTCTATTTTTCCCAGCAGATCTTATTTTACAAGGTAGTCTGGTCTTCTTCTCACAGCTTGGAATGAAAACTAACACTGATATATGAGGATTTTACTGGAGACCAAATATCCCATTTTTGCACAGCTTGTATTTAAGCTGTTAAACTTGGATAGGAAAAAGCTTCGGTGAAAGCAAAGTGAAGGTTTTTAATCCAGAAAAATTTACTTAATGTTTAGTTAAGATCAGTTCCCCAGTCCACTCCTCCTCAGAGTGTGCAGAGTTGTGCAGGTAATACAGGAAAAGGCAAGGGAAGGCACACTGCAGGCTGAAATGAGTGGTAGCATCCAGGACAACTTCATCAAGCACTCGTGAAACTCAGCATCAGAGACGGAAGGTCAAAATGGGGTTTATAACAGAAAGGCAGACACAATATAATGATGCAGAGACAATCTGCTCTCCATAATATTCTTATTATCCTAAGCAAACAGAGGATAAGAATGGCATGTACCACAGGATTGTTCTGTTGTGTTTGTGTAGGAATCACATTTTAATTCACTTTCACCAGTGCCTTTAAGTCAATAGTTTTTCACAGTCACATTCTCATGTGAAACCTATATCCTGGCAATTTTAATCAAAACTGCCCCAGGTCAGGCACCTGTAAAGCTGAACTACAGTGGGAAAGATGGCAGTTCTGCATTAATAGGCAAGAGAAAATTCAGAGTCATGGTTTTCCTCTTGTACCTTTAGGAGGCAGAAAGGAATACTGCCTGCAATTACAAATGCTGCTAGCATTATGACACTTCTCACGAACCTCCCTTCCTCACTCTTCCCCACACACAGTTGTAGGGAGGCAACTGAGGGAGATAGACTTTAGGGTGAATTGGGCATAAAATATACTCACGTTAAATCTGTCTACAAACAAACACTTTTGTCCATTTAATCAGTTTTTAAAGACTTAAGCTCCAGGTTCTTTGCCTTTCCCAGACTTCAGTCTCCAAGATTTGCCTAGTTAGATTCTTGTGGCTTAGTCCTGAATGCTACAAAGGGACAGGGGATTTGGGACTAGGAAGGAAATGTTTGGTCATCTGTAGTTTATGCCAATACAGAACTATTGGAAGTGTCATCAACACTCAGTAAGAAAATGCCTTTACCTCCAAAAAACAGTCTGTGCCTTGACCTAGCAGTCCATGATGCAAAACATGTGTCATGGATCTTAACCACCTTCCTCCCAAACACCTCTCAGTAGATGCTCTCATATGTACCCTAGAAGATGTTTCGCCACATGCAAGGAAGCTTACTGAGATCCCCTTACGCCACCCTGACATCTGTGGTGGGAGAGGGAGAATTTGCTTACAAGCCACAGAAGAGGTGTTGGGGCGGTCACCTGGCTCACCCTTCCCAACCTCTTGCTCTCACAGGCTGCTGCCCCTGCAGTAGGGGTGGCTTAACTGGACATTAAACCATTCCTGGATTTAAAAAATTACAGAATAAAAGGAGTTTCCAGACATGCTGGAACTGCCTCCAACACAGGAATGAGACAAGCAGCCAAGGACAGCGATTTCATCAGCTGTCCCAGCTGAGCCCATGGAGGGTTATGATCCAACAGGTTCTAGTTGACCAGCTCGGAGGCGAGGGGTCTCCTGGTGCTAGAGTGGGAAGAGGAGCAGGCACTAGCAGACAAGGCCTAGAAAGAGGCTCAGGGAGGGGCCAGGGACACCTCCTGCCTTGGGCTTTCCAGCTCTGCAGGAGCCAGTAGCAGGGGAAAGACACACTGAGGCTCGGCCTGTCTCTGCTGCAGACTGCTGATGGTGTCTTTTCTAGTAATCAACTTCTAGGTGTCTCTGAGCAACTCTGCTGTGGTTTACATCAGAGCTACCAAATTTCTGGAAATGCCAAAGAATTTACAGATCTTAAGATTTAACACACCCATTAGTCTTAACTCAAACATAATCACTGTATATTACATAAGATGAAGTCCTATTATTTTCTGCATGTTAAGTGTGTCTTAGTTTAATAGTCTTTGACTATTTTTTTCCTGGCCCCTCTCCAGCTCGCCACCCATAGCTGGGTGTGTAGTAACATGTTGTTAACATGCAAGAGTGTGTGCTAGGGCTTGGCCATGATTATTTCACCAGTTCTTCTGTGGTCTGGTCTTCTTACTGAGACAAAAAGAACTTGCCAGACTTAATTAAAATTAAGTAGGAAGAATTTTTTCCAGGGGCCTCCACAAATTACAAATCACATACACAGCATTCAGTTTTGCAGCCCATAATCACATTAGTAATGCAACTGAAGCGAACAGAACTCCTTGGGTGAGTAAGAGTAATTCACAGAAAAAAGTATTTCAGATTTGGTTACGGCCTAGGCTGAAATCATTCCAAAGGGGAAGTCTCATATACCCTAGTCTTGTTCATGATTCTGGGGCAAAGCTCAAAGGGAGAAGTTCATCCTTTCAAAAAGTGATGCCAACTGCATATCACACGAATGTGGGCTTTCTATTTAAAGACACATTGAGTGAGTCTAACAACTTAATTCCACTGATGCTACGGTTACAGTCCTAAAATGAAAGACTGTTTTTGCAGCTGACATTAGAAATGAAACAAAATGCAGCCTGCTAAGGAAGAATCTCTTAAGTCATATTGGCTTGGGTGCAAGAATATATCCCTGAGAAACAACCAGAGACATTTATGTTGAACATTATGTTGACAGAGCAGGTTCTGGTACCAAACACTATTTAACATGGTTCAGGCCTTGACCAGCATGTTCAAAGATGTAAGGAGAGCCTGTCTGCATGAGGCGTTTTCAATGGTGGGCTCTGGGTACAAAGTTTCAAGCAGCAGCTGTATCTCCTGCCACACAAAGCCCACAGTGTGCGGTGGGCTTGAACTGAGGTTCACACCACCAGGAGATGCCCATTCTGACGCACTTCAGTTGCCAATGAAGGTGTCCACGTGGCCTTTGCCAGCCCACTGAGCTCCTCTCTCAGGCTTCTGCAAGCAGACCAGCAGCTCCAGTAGTTCTCCTGTGCCACACCATTGCATAAGCAGAAGCAGTGGGCAATATGGTACAGAATGATGTTATATAAGTTCATGGCCCTGTGAAAAAGTCTCTTACCCCTGGAGACTTTAACTCAAATAGACCTGAAACTTGACTCTTATTTACCGAGCATTCCCACCCCTGTCCTAGCCCAGCAGGTTTCTAACAACGTAGTAACAGAGTTACCAATGGCTGCTGGGATAGGTTGGAAAGGAGCACTTGGAGACCCCCAACAGCACACAGATGCTTCATCTTTGATCTCAGTCTCAGTTCTCTTGGGCTGGACCAATTGCTCTCTGAAAGAGGGACTCGGTGCTGGCTCTGAAGTCTAAACCAGACCCTCTCCTGGTGTGGTCTCCCTTAGAGTCATAGAATCATAGAATGCTTAAGGTTGGAAGGGACCTCCAGAGGTCATCTAATCCAATCCTGCACACGCAGGGTCTCCTAGAGCATGTGGCACAGGGTGGTGTCCAGGCAGGTCCTTGGAGCACAAACTGCAAGTCACACTCACATTTTGTCTTTCCTTGGTGCTCTGACATCCTGGCATGTCACAGACGGTGCCCAGCTTTCCAAACCAAGGGTTTTCCCCCACAGATGATGTGGCCTGAATAGCGAGGTGGGGCTTTCAAAAAGAAATCTAGTACAAGGATTGTCCTTCTTTCACTTCCCAAAGCCCTCCATGCTAGAGCTACCTCCAGCAAAGCGAGTCAACCAGCTAACAATAAGTAAAAGTTCACTTCCTATGAAGGATCTTTTAAAATCTTCTGGGACTGCAGTACAGATCAGAACAATATAAGTCTTTTGGATTGCAAGAGCAGGAAACAATGAAACAATGTTCAATTTTTATTATTTTTTTTAATAAAATGAATTCCATATTGTACTGCAGTATTTCTATAAAGCTGTACTCTTCAGGCACTCGTGGCCCTTAGCACACCCTCTTCACCTTCCCTGGGGGCATCTGACATTTTTAACATCAGCAAATTTAAAAGTGATTTATTCAGTTTCTTAAATATAGCCCTTACCTAGTTATAAAATACTGCCCCAATTCTTTTATATACAATAACCATTGTGCTTATGATGACTTAAGCCATGCATATTATTTTTTAAAAGAATTATATTTACATGGAATGTTTAAGAAAAGAATTTTCTAGATTCCGGAAGTACAGCTTCCCTTAGAACGGGAAGGAAATCATTAATTTTTACCTTAAATCGCACCAAGTGTAATGGCTTAGTACCCATCAGGAAAACAGTGAGGAGAGAGTTTCTTTTTAACTTGATGAAGTAGGTGTTTATATTAAGAGATTGCTCTGAATCTCTGCTGCCAACAGAAAATGAATAATAAGGTTCAGATCTTACCTCAAGCTCAAAACATTTTAGAGATGAAGTCAATAATGTTTTACAATGGGAACTGAGGCACTGCTAAAAGCAGTGACTTGCTCAAAATCACCTCAAAAGCCAATGGTAAAGCCAAATATTGAATTCATGTCTCCAGTCTTTCTCTTCTACTGGACTAACCTACAATTCTAAGCTTGCATTTAAAGCATTAGTCAAAGTTTTATTCTATAGCGATTAATTCCTCCCTACTGGCTACGTCTTCAGGGATGCCTTCTGTCATACTGCAAGGTTCTGGCACACTTTGCCATGATTTTAGATCTCTAAACATGGAGATATGAGGAGACTGCCTGTAGCTCAGAATTTGACAGCATTTTGGAGAGTACTATATAGAAATTAAGAGGTGTAAAGAATAAAAAAGACCTCTCAGCTTGCTGCAGCAGGACCACTGTGTGTGCACACTTATTCTTATCTCCCAAGTGATCCCATTTATGGAAATGTTCTATATGGATGTGCAGGGGATCCAATGAGAGAGATTTAACAGAGAATGTTTTCCCAAATCATTCCTGAATCACTATTCGCACAAAACTGAACTGCCACAACTGCAACTCAAACGGAGGGCAAACTCCCCTTCCTCTTCAGTCCTACAGGATCCAGTTCAACACTAGGACCTTTGAGCTGCTGCAAAGCCAGCAAGGTCTTAAACACTTGTGTTATCAGAATCTTGTGACACACGTAAGTAAACATGATGCCAACACTGGCCATGCAATGGCTAGGGAAGTGTTGTTTAGTCCCACATTCCTGCTGGTGATTTAGTTCCCTTTGTACGCTGCTTTGCTGCATAACTTCAGTGGTTAATAGGCTGCCCTGCTGTAGATTAGCTGACCTGCATCCTTTGCATTTCTAACACCTGTGATTCACTGAGGAACAGACCCTTCACCTTCCATAAGAAACAGACCTAATTTGTACATCTGTTGTGCTTAGAATTAGGCTTCTTATCCTCTTGGAAGTGTTGTCATCTCAAAGAGGCCAGACACCTACAACATCTGCTCCTCAAAGGATCGGGGCTGCAGATTCTCCTTCAGTGACTCAGAGCGATCTGAAGCAACTCAGGCTGAAACTCTCCAGAACATGAGGGACAGACATACCAGTGTATGACTGGACACTGATTCAGAGGATATGTCTGATCTCATTGCCAGAACTGAGGGAAGAAAAAGGGGAGAAGAAGGGGAACTGGAGAACTGGAATGAATTCAAACTCATTAATATCTTTCTGCCTGAAGAATGAGTCTAGAGACCAGAGGCAAATAAAGGCAAATGTTCATTAAAATAAGGGGTATAATAGCCACCAGACACAGCTGAAGTCACTGAGCAATATTTGCCTTCCAAAGAAGACTTGTCTAAGCAAAATTAAGTTTCTGTGGAGATGCTAATCTGTATTTACGGTCCTCTGTGCTGAGGCAGAACGGAGCAAGCTGCCAGACACTGGGGGGAGGCAGCTGAGAATGAGCTGCTCTGGGTCCTGGGGATGTCCCCACTGCTGTGGCACAGAGCCACACGCACGGACCGCGAGTAGCACGAGCTGCGGTTGTGAACAGCCACCTCTGGGCACCCTGGGATTTGCAGAGGTGGTGGAGCACCCTCTCATGTGCATGGCACGTCTGGGAGCTCTGAACCACTGCACTTCTTCCCAGTCCAAACGAGAGGGTACTCGGAGCATGAGGAGGGCTCAAATGAGCAATCCTTTGAAAAGCCCCTCTCCTACGTCTTGTGACTAAGCCAAGAAGCCCCCCACCTGTCCTACTGCCTGGACCTGACTCCATGTGAAACCGAGGTGAAAAACCTCTGTGCTTTCACTGACAGGTCCTTGAGAAACCACTGAAATGCATTTCCACACACACGTTTTTTCACAAATCTGGTAAGCAAGTCTCCATCTAGTGGTTTGGCCAAGGAATAGGCCTCCAGGCTTCACGATCCAGCTTCCCCATCTATTCAGGGCACATCCACTTTTTATCATGTGCTCTGGCTTCTCCAGCTGTACGCTGATATAAGAACATTTCCCAAACTTGCAGGGGGTCCTGTTAATGTCAGAGAAAGGCCTGGAGATTCTTGGCTGGACACTTGGTTGCGAGCTAAAGTCCAGATTCCGCCCACTCAGCTTAGCCTGAGCAGGAGGGGATCAAATTGTCATCTCAACATCTGTTTTGGATACAGTAGAAGTGGTGCTACAGTGTGACACATACACACAGACACACACATGCACACATACGCAAGTGCTTATAAATATCAGGCCTTGGTGACACTGCGGCTGTTTCACAGAGGGAACATGTGAGTTTGGGAAAAATCTGTCTGTCCATTAACCTCTCTCTCAACTACTGTGGCTCTTCTTAACACCCCGTGCAAGTAATACCAACATTACTGCATTTATCTCCTCAGCCTCCACTAGAGACAGGGCAATGCTGCTAATCCTCTTTTACAGAGAGGGAAACAAAGGCCACGAGTGGTCCAAGTGAGTCAATGCGAGCAAGGCCAGAGGCAGAGTGTGGAGGCTCTCATGGTTCAGCCCAGCCCTTGTGCTGACTCCACTGCTGACAATTCTGGAGCCTGGCAGAGGGGTCCAGAGCAAAGCTGCAGCCCAGTATAACACAGCCTAATTCCCTAAGATTTGTGGAAAGTAATATCTCAGCCAGGGGACACGCTCAAGTATCTCAACAGGACAGCTTTGTGTTGTCACCAAGTATGATGATGAATTGCCTGCTAGAAGGTAGATCTCATGCTCCAGGGGTGATGGGAAGAAGCCATAAGGACAGCTCATGGAAGCATCGAGGAGAGAGCGGCTGCTTCCTCCTGCTGATCAGGCAAAGTGCACTGCCTGCCATAGTGCCTTGGCCCCAAACTAAGCATTTTGAGGGGCAGCCAAAATGAAAGAGTGGAAATGGACAGGGAGATACAAAATATGGCAGAGCCTTCACACAATGTAAACGGATACATTTAGTATGGAGAAAGAAACTCTAATGAAGTGAACCTCTGCATTTCCCCCTAGATGCATGGTATTAAAAATAATCCCAGCTGAACTTTACCCACCTCTCTCATAGCATCTCCCAGCCGCGTTGAAATAAACAGCCCTGTCTGGGTGGAGCTGCAGCTGGCCATGGGTTCTGGCTTAACCCACCCTGAACACAGACAGAGTCAACCTGGCAGTTGTGACTCAGCTCTCCCGGGGGGTCTGCCATGTGCAAGGTTCATGACTGCAAGGGTAACCACCCTGACGATGAGCACAGTGAAAAGCAGCGTGAGAAGGAAGGCTCAGAGGCCATGGGCTGTTCCTCACTGTCCTGCAGCCTCCCAGAACTCACGGACACATCCAGGTCTCATCCTGACACAGCACGGCATACCCGCCGTTTACAAGCTGCCAGACAGCGCACTCACCACGTTTCGGGGCCTTCAGCACAACTTGCATAAATCCTGCTGCATAAACCCTACAGCCTGTCCTGGCTCCACACAAAGATTTTGCTGGGAGCTGTAACATAGTGACTTCTACTGAGCACAGGGGCCTGCCTTGGCCAGGCCCAAGGTGGGGTTCAAGTTCACCAGGGAGCCCAGGGACTCTCAAAGATCATGTCTGACTACAGCCATCCCAGACCCTGTGTCTCCACAGCTGGTCTGGCAGCATGTCTGGGCTGAGTCTCGTGCTGTGTGGGAGTCAGAACACAAAAAGGTGGGAGGCTGCAGTGTGGGGTGTGAAATAGTGCCTGACTGGATCTAAAGTGCTAATCAGCTCATCCTGCAATCTCTACATTTTTAAATTATCTTTGGAAATTCAGGTACGCAAAATTTCCCTCATCAGTCTTCACAGATCTTCCAACATCAGAAAGTTTTCACTTGTGCATAAACTTCCTCCCAGACACTGAACGATCTAATTGAACCTGGCAGAAGATAAATTAGCCTAACCCAGGCTAGAATGCTGCTCTCCATCACTTGTCTTTCTGCTCCCCTTTCAATCTTTCTCTCACCTTAAAGAGGTCATGGCAACCAGGAGATATACCTGAGGACTGGAAGAAAACATCCCTTCAACCTTAAAAGGGGTGAGAAGAAGAACTCAGGGAACTACAGGCCAGCAAGCCTCACTTTGATCCCTGCTGGATACCGTTCCCAAGCACAAGAAGGACAAGAAGGTGATCAGGATGATGTTATCATGCTTAACCAACTTGGCAGCCTTCCACGATGGAATGACTGGTTGATATAACACAGACTAGAAGGGCAGACACCAAGGCAGATTGAAAACTGGCTGAAATTTAAAATGCAAGTTTATTTTCTGAACCTGATGAGTACTAGGATAGCTACGACTTTGTGGTTAAAGCAGCAAAGAGAATGTTTCCTGAGAGGGCAACTGGCCACACTTTTGAGCCCTGAGTGGTCATGTGAAAGCCCAGCTTTACCTCCACTCTCATATATGAGGTGGAGTGATGGTGGAGGAGGTAGCACACCATCCTGTGGCTTCTACGGAGCATATCTGGCACTCGGGATGTCCAGTCCAGAGGTCTCGAGCTAGGTGATATATAGAAGATCATATATAATGTTAACTTAGATCAGGTGTCACTACATGCACTACTACATGCACTACTAGTGCATGTGGGCACTAATGCCATTACCAAAGCAGACCTAGAAAGTGCCAAAAATGACTGCCTGGCTTTTTGGGAAAGGGTCAAGAAAGCAACCAAGTGCTGTCAACAGGCAGAGCTCCAACTGTTGATGTATGTTGATGATAACATAGCAAGTTCCATATCTTTGAAGGTGTTAACCTTATTTGAAAGGACAGCAAGGAACGGGTCTAAGCTCCAGCAGAAATAATCGGACTGGGTGGGAATTGCAGCTCATTTTGGCTGGACTGCACAATGTACTTGGCAACAGAACCTTTGTTAGCAATCTCCCCCGTATTTCCTGCCATAACATTAATTGTTGGGTATTATTCATACAGAGGAAACAGGTATTTCATAGGAATTCTATTCTAAATGAGCAGTAGCCAGCATTCCCTCACTGGGAACAAACAAAGCCTTTTTGGGAAGCTCCTTTCCAAGGGGTTTGGCCAAAGGATTGTTTTCTGAGCTGCGCTCCAGGCAAACTCAGGCCGCTCTAATTCAGGCAAAACATGAACACTCAGCCGGGGTCTCTGCTTTGCTGAAGATTCACTGTTTACCTTTCCCAGATTATTTTCAAGTGAATTCCAGCTGTATTCTCTCTTTTGGTACAAATTCCTCTATTCCTAGAGAGCAAATAAAACCTATTGATGCCCTCAACTGTGTCAAGCCTACATCCTGCTCAGACCTGAACCAC
This sequence comes from Eudromia elegans, assembly GCA_003342815.1. Lineage (NCBI taxonomy): Eukaryota > Metazoa > Chordata > Aves > Tinamiformes > Tinamidae > Eudromia > Eudromia elegans. Next base: position 758,369 of record PTEX01000022.1, on the reverse strand, counting down.
TGGGCTGCAATCAGCAAGGAACCATCATCCAGAGACGCGGCCACATCCTCCCGCCAGCCTGAGTGCCTTGGGTTCACAGTGGGAGACTCTCAGCAGGGGAATTACCCAAAAGAGGCTGCAGCTGCTGTTCCTCTCAGGCCATCCAAGCTGGGGGGAAGTGGAGCAAGGCCACACATCCTCCTGCTCCCAAAAGAGGTCTCCCCCGCAATGACATGCTGAGAACTCAGAGTTACAAGACTGACCTAGCACCAGCAAGTACAGAAGTACAAGGCCTGGCACTGTTTTCCTTTAGTATTTTTAGAAATATCTTTCTGGCATGAGTGAGGAGCTTTTTGGGTAGGACACACAGGGCATGGGAAAAAAACAGGCCTGCACATGAGAGAGCCCTCAGGCAGCATCTGCAAAGGTTGGGAGAACATGACAGAGTGAAAATCTAACATCAGTTAGCTCACAAAGGGACAGAAGACCAGCAATGGCAACCGGTTCCTCTGAGTCCAAGGCCTCACAGATTTTCCTGAGCCTGGCAGTCCTAGCAGGTGTATTTTGATGTGACAAACTCAAATTTTTATCATACCAAGCTGCATTTCCCACCTTTGCTATATAGATTGTTCATTGTTCTCTTATTTCTTATGGCAGGCAGCTGCTCCATGCCACACAGTGTTCAGTAGAAGTCACAGGTTTCCTGAAAACTGTAGCAGAGACTGTGAAACTAAACATATGCTGTACAGTAAGTCATAAAGCATGTGTGAAAAACAGTTGACACAGAAGCTGTCATGGAAACCAGTGCTACTAGAGAACATTCTGTCACAGGGCTCCTATTAAAGGCTACAATGTTGAACTCAAATACTAATCACTAAGGCAGAATATATTAAATTTACCCTCATGCCCCATTCACTCTTCACAGCAGGTTAGCTGAAAACTGCTGCCATTTCCGCAAGCAGCTCTGGATGGCAGTTAGTAATAATTAAATTACCAGAAATCTTCTCATAGAGAAATTCTTTTCATCTCAGGTACCATTTACTGGCTAGACATGATCCCTCTCTCAGGAACAAGCCGGTTTAAAACAGACTGCAGGCATTTCCCAGGTTTTGGTTATATTTCACTACCTGATTTTTTCCCAGTCCCCACAGTAAACCGGATTAAACAGGTCAGGCACAATAAACGGGGACACACTGAAAACTAGACAATTCTCTGTGAGTATTAGAGGGTTTTTTTCACACCAACACCCAACCTGTGGTCATTAGATACCAGCTAGAAGGAAGGAAGTGGTCTAAAAACATTTGCATGTATCCATCCTCTTAAACCACAGCAGACACAGAAGGTATCTGGGAATCTTGCGGCTGACGTTGTCTTCTCCTGCAGAGAAAAAGCCCTACCAGCCTTCCCCATTTCAAAGTCTGGAACATTTCTTGGACGATCTCACTAGATGGGTTTCGGACATAGATATTGCATATTCTGAAATGATGGGGAGAGATCAGAATTTATTACTGAGAGCACCATTCACAGATCAGAGCAGTGCCGAGCAATCTGCTGTGGTCTGCATCTAGACACGAGATTCTATTTATTCTCTCTGCCATTTGCTTCAAAAGATGTTGATGTATCCAAGGGCGAGGGCTGTGCCTTTAGTGTATTTTTTGTGCTCTCTCTCTCTCCAGGCCTGGTCTTTATCTCAGTGACTTCAGAGAGCTTCAGGACTGCACTAGTTCAGTCTATGAGGAAAGCCAGCTTTTTGTGCTGACTCTACAAACATATAACAAGGCTTTTACTGACCTATAAAGGAAGCGTCTAGGCCAAAGTTGTCAAAAACTGGGCACCACTAAACTTATTTCAGCTTATTTTTAATCCACCTAAATATCATAGGTTGGAAAGTTCATCTTATACTCAAATGCTTATAGGGATCTTATTCTGCTCAAGAGGTTACAGAAACAGAAACTTTGGAGAATAAAATCCTGATGAAGAAAAATTAGGGCTGGTTAAAAAGTTCCAACAAAGGAAAAAATAGGGTTGGTTGAAGAATTTGTCAAAAAAAAACCCCAATCCTGGACAGAACTCGGATCCAAGTACTTTTTACTAAGTAAAAATATGCGAGTATAGAAAAAAATGCCTGTTTTCCACAGAAAACAAAAAGGTTGTCATAACCTTTTCACTGAACAGAAAGTAGTTCTGCCAGATGTTACCAGCTAGCTCTTTCTAGTTTATAGGGGAAAAGCAGCGGGTTTTTTGCTTTTTTTTTTTTTTTGGAGGGAGAAGCAAGAGGGAGAAGATAAAAGAGATGCAACTACCCCCTACAAAAAAAGATTTAAAAGTAGACTAGTGCATGCCCCACCACAAACAAGTACCAAAAAAGTAGATGAGACAAGAAAACATGAAGTGCTGCTGGGGACCTTCAAACAGTTCAGGTCTGTTGATGCCAGTGGAGTAGGGCTAACTTATATCAATGAAATTTGTAACCTAAACTGTGCCTTGGACCTCAACTTTATCTTTTTTCTATGATAGACCTCAGAAATGCCAGTTTTATCTCCCTGGGTTGACAAAAGCAGCTTAAAGGCTTTCCCATCACACTCAAAGTGAGAGCTGATAAGGCTCAAAATCCAGAAATTGTTTACTTTAGAATTTGAAATCCCTTTCAAGCTGACCCTCTGCCCTGAAAGTCTCACCAACAACTATATTTAGGCAACTAAAGAACTGGAACATCTGGGAATAATAACAGCAATCCCACTTGGAAATGGCATTTATATACCACTGTCTAGAAAGCATCATCGTGCTGGGAAAGCTTTGGAAAATCTACTTGGTACATTTCAGACTGGAAAATTACCTGCTAAACAATTTGTGGTCACCAAAGGTGCTGAGTGACAATCACATGTAGGAATAATCAGGTTATTTAAAAAATCTTAAAACAAAGCTCAGCAAAGTGAGTTGACACAAAAGGATAAATAAGCTTTAAGTCATTCAAAACCTTCTTAAAACAGAATGCTTTTCATGATTCTTGAAGGTGTATTTCAACACTGCCCTTCCAGCACTGAAAACACAAAGCCATCAACAACTGACCAATGTCCAGAAAGGGGAAATCAAACTAACGTGGGTATTTTCACCTCCCAAGCTGAGCAGCATGTGAAAAAACAAACAAGTCGTTTCAGGATCCCATGGACCTTTCTTTTTGATTGCTTCTTTTCAAAGGAGTGTTTAAAGCTAGATGGAGCTCTGGGTCAATATTAGCAGCGGTAGCTCTTTGTCTAGCTTGCTCTTCATCACAGCCTGCCTAGGGCTGTGTGTGCTCAAGGCATAAGTAAGCAAAGAGATAATCTCAGTTAAAAGCAGATATTGTAGATATTCAGAACTGTTGCCTGGCCCTGATTCCTTCAGCAACTGTACAACATTTGGAGAGTGCTGAAAAATAACGAATACATCTGCCTCATCCAGCCTGGGGAACAGAATTAAAGGAGGATCTAGCTTGGCACAACACTAGGTGCTCAGGAACACTGGCGAGCTGCAGATACTAGCTGGGGACTCTGGCACATTCCTGCTGAAGATCTCCTTGCTAGGCTGTCCTATGCCAGCAATAGGTGGTGAATTGCTACTGCTCACAGCTAAAGGCGGTGGTTAAGCTCCGAGCAAAGCTCCGAAGCTGCAGGTCATATCTAGACAGTACATCACATCAGCTGGCTCTCTAATGAAAGGCCACCCTTCCCCAGAGTCCAAAGGCCATATTTGGATGGAGCGCCAGGACAACCCAGGTAATTTCAGTTTGATGGATCAAGCCCGACAGATGTATCTGTGCTATGGTCAGGAGGTGACAGTCAAAAACTTATTCACATCTGTAAACTCCAGATGATTATTTAAGAGCATTTGATATATCACATAGATATACCCAGCGCATAAATATCCAGGGCCATATCATGACATTCATCTGAGGCCAGTAATTTGCTGCCTTTGACTGAGATACTCATACAGATTTATATATCTGGCCCTGCCTGCTCACCGTCACAGTAAGCTCCTCAGTTTAGCACCACAGCTTCAACAAAGACAGTAAATGGTGCCAGAGCATTTGCAAAAATCAAGAGTTAGGCATTTGCACATTAGTCAGTGACCACAGTTGTAAATAAAGGCTGGCTCCTCAGTCCAACAGCATGTCCACACGATCACTGGGATCAGCCTGTAAGCAGCAGTTAAGTTATGACCCAACAACCATCTGAACTGCAACACCATATCTTGACTCCTTGTGACCCAAGGCAATCAGGAGATTTTTTTAAAAAATTCTCACATATGAAGTCCACATCATCTGGACATCTCCAAGTCTTGGTCTTCTCTAATTAAACAGCTTCACTCTATTTCTTCTTTAAGTGCCCATAAGCGCAAGCCTCTGAAGTCTAGGACAGGAGGTAAAAGGCATGCACAGATTACTTCCGAAATGGGAACTTTACAAGGAGTCCGGAAAGCATCTGTAGTGTCATGCTTAAAAAGCTAAGAAAAACCATCATCACGTGGATGGTCCTGGGTTCAGTTGCAAGGTGCAGAGCCTGCCAAGGAAGAGCAGCCACATGTTACTTAGCTAGTGGACTTAGGTCCACTCAGCCACTCCTGCTCTGACTGTTATATCCTATTTCCTCAGCTCCCTTTAGTGACTGTGCAGCAACCACTTGCTTTTTACACGCTTGGCAAGGGCTGAGGTCAGGCCGAATCTCCCTCACCTCTCTGATTTCAACTCTAAGTTCACTTAAAAACCCAAAGCTGTATCATGTAGCATATACTAATTTGAAAATTCACTTTTTGAAGGACAAAAGGTGAAACAAAGCAGGGAAGTAGGACAAGGAGAGGCATAGGAAATTGCTTTTCTGGAACACATTTTATTAATTTTGGTACTGTCTCTTTTTCAGCTGGCCAAATAATTGTCACGGCTGTTTCAAACCTTGCAGAGGAGTTTGTGGAGACTCGAATGATATGCACTTGTCACAACCCAGCCAGTCAACTTAAGGTTCCCAAGCACTGGACTCTGAGCCAGCAGGGCAATTGATGACTCCACTAACAAAACTAATAATTAGAATTATACAGACTGACAGCTATGAAAAATAAGCAGCAACAAAGATTAAAGACTCCAAAGACCTCCAACCAAAGGGAGCCAAAGTTTATGTACTCAGTCTAAAAACAACCACTTAGAGCTCCCCTGTGGTCTTTCAGCAATTTCATTTAGTCTCTCCCTCCAACAAGTAATTTTTAAATTAAAAGCAAAAAAACAAAAAAAAAAAAAGAAAAAAGAAAACCTAAACACCACAGTGCATTTGTTCAATGCTTAGTTTTGGTTGATTACAGCTCTCTAGCTTCCAGGAAATCTTGTAAAGCTTTAAAAGCCAGACAGCTATTATTGGATCCATGAATTCTTCTCTTTGGCAGTTGTTTCTGCCTCCACTCACACTGCAGTAAAGCTCACCACTTCCCATCACAGTTAGCTAGGAAGATGGGAATCCTCTCGCCTCAGTAGGAAAGAACCATCCACAGGCATGGCGCACGGCCAGATGAGAAGGGAGCTCTGCATAGGAAGAGCTATTCCTGCTCCTACTCCCAGCACCAGCAAAAATGTAAAGAGAATTTCAACACTCACTTTCACCCACAAGATTGGGAACATTATTGGGTTTTACTGACTACTGCACACATGTTGGACGACAACACTTTCTTCTTCTGGCCCTCTCGTTTAGGCATCTGGCTTGCTATTCTCTGCTTCGTCTGACGAGAGAAATCATCTGACAATCGAAGAGTTTATCATTTGAACTTTTTGCTGTCTTTTGTGGCCTGATACCTTCACCTCCCTCATCTGCAGACCTGCCCCGCCACCCAATTCGGTCCTGATCAAACCAAGGGGAATTTGCTAAAGCAGCCACACAAGCCCCGGCTTCCCTTGGCTGCTCTTCAGGACTACAGGCTCAATCAGCCTCTCTCCAGTTGAAGCTGGTACCAGTTTTAGCTGGAGATGTGCACTGAACTCTCCCAAAAGGAAGCAAAAAGATACAAAAAGCTGAGAAAACACATTCTACCTTGACAAGTGTTGGGATCTCTGGAGTTAAAATTCACAAGTTGCAGTATGAAATAAGCTCTCCTGACATGCTCCTAAGTTTTGAGGTCACCAGCTTGAGGTCACTCACAAGCAGGATCTATTTTTTACTTCTTTTGTATATGCATTATAATAGTCACTGTGCAGAAATCAAGAAGAAAACTCAGAAAAAGTTTATCTGACAAGTACATCATAGAAAACAAGCTTATGTTTTCAAAAACAAGATTTTGGTGTTTATATCTCCCTCATATTTCAATAGCCTAGTGCCTGTAACACTTAGCTGAGATACTGATTAAATACAAAAAAATCTCAATAAACCAACACTATTTCCTGAAACACCTGCTCTTGGCTCCTTCCCATCAAAGTTTTGGTGGAATTGAATCTTTCTTAACACCATGATTTGATGAGATCATAGCCCAAGTATAACCAGAATTACGGAGAAAAGTCAAGCAACGCCACCAAAGCCAAGGTCACCAATTCTCGCTCAGGTCAACTCCGGTGGGCTGCATGCCTTTTGGAAGTAGTTTTGTATAGCTGTTGGCAAGGCACTTAAGAAATCACCTTTTGTCCTTCAGTTCAATTTTATCAGGGAAATAACTAGAAAGGAGTGAGCTTAAGTTGTTGCAAGTCACTTATCTTTTCCTGAATTAAAATATATTACAGAAATGAAAATGTCATTTTTGCAGTTCTTTGAGGGCTGCTCCTCTCATTAAAAAAGGTCAACATTTTGAGGCAACATTACAAAAATCATTTCCCTAGTGAAACTTTTCTTTAGCTGAACAGGTTTATCCAATAGTAATGCCTTGCATGCAAATATCACTTTACATCCTTTCATATACTATCCTCCTTACACCTAATCCATCCCATTATGATTTCACTGTAATTTATAGAATAACTTCATATTTGATAGTGGGAGAGAAGGCCAATAGTCCTTGGGGGTTGCTTCATAGCCCATTAGACTGAACATCAAGTGGTAACACTTAGGGTACGCTGCAATCATTCAGCAGAGCTTTATAAATTCCAGACTAATTGCCAGGCTGCCATTGCCCATGCTGCCTGCCAGAAGTTCCCTTCAATGGACTTCTTCGCAAGATGAGTGAAAGAGATTTGGCAGTAAGTGGTAGACAGTGTCAGTGGCTTTCCTGAGCAATTTCCTGAGTTCCTACAGAAAATTAACCTGTAAGACAGCTGCCTTACAGTTCAGGACACATAATCGGACACAGATGTGAGCGCTGGGCAGCCCTTTGGGTTCAGGGAGCAGAATATATCACTTTGAAGAGACTCCTCCACTGGCGACTAATCAGCTCCAACGGAGCTGGGTCTGAGCCGTTCGTCAGGGCTCTGCATAGCAGGATAATGAAACACCCTGTCCGACCCACCTGTGCTGCCAGCGAGGCAAAACTGCTCATGCTGACAGATTTTCGTTTTGTAAGATGGTCCATCAAAATAAGTGATACAACTCTTACCAGAAGTATTTCCAGAAGCATTTTTAACTACATAAATTCCTCTATGACTACTAGATACAACACATTCCTATTCAGAAAATGTACTATCCAATAACTCATCTGAAAAATCAGGGTCTTGGAGGACCCTGGGGGAAGGGATGGGCTGGTTAGGACTCTTGACTATTTTATGGTAGAATTATATTTTAGAGAGGATGAAAGATGTTCTGTCTATAGTTGTCTATATGAAGTTTCCCTTTGTCATTTCAGGTGCCCTGACACTGGTATTGTTAAGCAAATGTAGCATTCAGGGACAAGAGGGGAAGCTGAGTCTCCATACACCTACTTCCATAAAGCATATCCGGACACACATTCCAGCCCACCCCACTAAAGCCCCACAGAAGGCCAGGAGCAACAGCCTTCACACAAGGTGCCTGTTCACCAGTATGAGCTGCCTGGGCACCAGAGGAGAGACACAGTCTGCAGCCTGGTACTTGGGATGCTCACTCTCAGAAAAAACTGCTTAAGGCCCCACACATAGTCTTCTTGAACAATTCAAGGGTCTGAAAAAAGTCGACTAAAAATAGAGGTTGATTCTGATCATCTACAGTTGGTAGGGCATGCAATGGTAACATAGCCAGAGCAGAGGAACTCATCCTGGTTGGGCTTTAAGCTCCTCTGTTTAGACTCTTGGGAAAAGTACTACGATTCCGTTTGGCATGGACATGGGCTTTCTGGGGTGCGCAGAAGAATCCAGTCTCTAAAATCATTCTGATCCTGCAACAGTGTTTGATTAGAGTGAAAATCCACTAGTATGAAAGGAAACCATTAAGTTGACACAGATATGGAAGGCTGATGGATGGCAATGGAGATCTGGTGCATCCTTCTGCAACCATGTAGTAGATATCAAAGGCAACGAGCTCCAGTAAAAGATTAAAAAATAAGACCATCATTTGTTTTGCATGACCACCCCATGTAGGACAGAGAGAAAAACTGAGAGAAAGATATTTTTAGGAAACATCAGGGAAAAGTAACAGTAGTGGCAGAGAAGTCATCAAAACTTTGGCAAGGGAAACTATGAAAACCTCATTACTGCAGATTTTAATAGCAGCTTTGTCAAACACTTTTCAGGAAGATCAAGGCAAATTTGATCCAGTCTCCAAACTGGAAGAGAGAATGCAGTATTTTCATGCCACACATGAAAGATGTAAGCTCAAATCCCAGCTCTGTTGACAAAGAATAAATGTCCCAGTTATCGAGACACTTGAATTCTACAGGTGAGTATTTAATTTCAGCAGAAATGTCCCCCTGAAATTGAAAACCTCCTTTGACCAATAGTTTCCCTAAACCTAATATTCCCACAATACACCACAGTTGCTACAATTCAGTATTTCTGCTGAAAAGCGCCCAGACAGCTCTCATTTAAGTTTGGCATACAATTTTGCACAAAATGAATTGCTTGTTTTCATTGGGAAGTTTCTTATTTTGCCAATCATTTTCTCCTCTTCTCCTTCACTCAAAGGAGTTGAGAATTTGCCTAAGACTTGTTAAGTCATGAGAAAGAATTTCATTAACTATGAAGAATGATGCACCGGACTTCTGGCAAGGACACATTGTTGGTTTGACTCTAGTAGAGTGAGCAAATTGAAGATAGAAGATGCTTACATAATATTTACAGAAGAGTCTATTCCTTGGAAAAATTCCTAGATGAATCTTGCAATGTTTTTCTTTCTGTGAATCTTAAAGATAATTACTTTGACATAATCCAACAAAGACTGGCTTTTCCTTGCTGGTCTTATATAACAGTCTCTATAACAATAAATGTGCATGTTTTACATGCTGTGGTGGTCACTAAGCAGATTTTTCTTTGGATTTCCAACTCCTCCACATCACTTATACAATGTGTAAGTGCAGGGCAGGACTGTATTTCTAGGCTATCTCTTATTTGAGCCAAGGAGCTATCAGAGCTCATCACCCTGTCAATCTGATCTTTTCACTGCAAGACAAAGAAGAGTAGAAGCTGCTGGCCTTCTCTCTAACCAATACCACACGTTCCGAAGAGGTTAGAAGCAAACCAAGGTCAGCACAGAGAAGCTATGGTCATTGCAGGTCATGGGTGTATTTTGCTTCTGGCTTCTTTCCAAAGCAATACCTTTTCTTGGATGAGAATTTATTTTACATTCTGAAAATATTTTCAGCAGGACCATTTCCTTTTTAAAAGTTATTTTTTGTACAGTCCTTTGGGAAATGCTGTTTCATGCTGGCCAGCATGTGTGCGTGAGCGCAGGCATGCCTGTGTCTCACACGACTGCCCAAGGCAGCATCAGATCTTTCCCAACAACTTCTGGCCTCCACAATTACTATCAAGGCTTGAGCGGCTGTTCAGTGGCTGGACAGCTGCTAACGCAACTAGAGAGAGGGGTAATAGAAAGAACTAGTGGTTTAGCAGGCATAGACCCAAACAGTGTCCTCACAATCAAAACCTTTTTTTTTCAAAAATCACATGTAGTTCAGCCATGGTAACAACACAGGAACTCATGTAAAGTTAAACCAGGTGGTCAGTGAGAGAGATGACATCCATGAATGACATGGATCCTGCTGACATTCAGCTCTGTCTGGCCTTTCTGATACCGCCACAGTGTCACAGGGAGTGCAAGTACGAAGTGAAACAGCACCCTCCAGTAAACATCCTAGCTCAGAGCTCAGACTGTAAGCATCAAGAAGGGAGATGTGGAAGAGAGCTACAACCCCATCTGTCAACCCCCTCTGATCTAAAATGAGCTTCCACCCAGTTCTCATACCTCTGTCCAAGCTTAGGCACAAGATCCAATTTGCACCAGCTGTGACAACTGGATCCCATCCCTTTTGCTTCCCGTTCAGACACTAGACCATTAAATAATCTCAAATCTTCCAGACGACAATAATGTTGGGAGACCAGTTCTCTATTTAGGAAATGGAAGATTAAACAGGGCTCTGGTTCCCTCAGCAACAGAAACACAGAGAATTTCCTTCGGCCCCACACTTTAGTTCCTCAGAGGATGTTTACCCACATACTGCCAGAGCCAGTGATGTACTGCAGGTCCAGGGGCTTGTGGTGAACCAACCGGAGAATGAACTTGAGGAGCAGACTGCGACCGCCTGGTGTTTCTGAAGGCAAAGAATGACTCAGTGAGAAGGGGCAAAGGGTACTGATTAATCTTACTTTAAAACTGCACAGCCTATTTGTCCCTAAAGAATATTTCTGTTTTACCAAAAAAAAAAAAGAAAAGTAACAGTTTGAAACATGTGAGATATCACATTCTACTTTTGAAAATGCTTCTCTTCAAATTATTTTTCTGTCAGTCACCATGGTACCGGACAGTTACGATAGATCAGGCAATGTCCTCCACAGGTGAGGGACTGCCGTAAAAAGGCAGGATTGGTGACTTAGCTAGTCCTTTTGGTGGGGGAGAAAGGAAAAACTGACTTTGACTCAAATACTCCATATTGATCCAACTTTGATTACTGTGAAGAGACTTTCGGGACAAGTAGCAAGGTCAGCACAGTCACTGTGGTTTGTATGCTTTGTATTCAGCATTTTACTGTTGGAAAATGGAGTTTTATTGAACTACAGGTTTTTGATTGGCATATGGTATTAGAACTGTCCCTGCAGAAAGGAGGGAAGCAAGAAGAGTCAGGAGGAAATATTTCATTTCAAATAATTCCCAGCATTCCACTCATTATATCTCTGTATATTTTTCCAGTGGACATTGCTACCTTTACAGCTGTCGTTTGCTTTACTTGTCATCAGAGGCAGAGCTAGCTGCAGCCTTCTTTTATCTTCTCTGTTGAAAAGAATTGTTTAAAGCAAAGCCAGAAAATATGACAGAATATTTCCTCTTCCTACCACACCACAATGGGGAGCACAGCCTCTCCCATTAACAACCGTTTAGCTACTGCTTTACCCATATACTCAAATGTATAGTAGAATGTGGCCTTACTTTAAGAGGTGCTTTCCCAAAGCTCCTCTGCCCAGATTTATGTTCTTCCAGTTAAACAGATATAACAACCTATGTTTCTAATGGTCACTAAGACAATGATGCTTTTTGTTTCAGTGAAGGTTTAGTTCTCAACAAATGGAAACGGTCACATTATTGTATGGCTGACGGAATCTAGAGATTAATGCAACACTAAGTGGCTTAATGATCTGGAAGGAAGTAAACCTTGCTTAACTACTAACATTTTTGCATGACTGCTAAAATCTATAATTCACTCAAATAATTGGCAGATGAATGATCTAGAACAGCCAAGAAACTGGCTAGTCCCACCTGAATAGAAAAAAAAATGTCTTGAAGATTAAATAACAAGTTTGAATTTGCTGGGGCAATAAATCCTTGTTGTGCATTGATACAGGATCTTAGCTAGCATAGCTCATGCAGGCCAGGGACACTCTGTCCTAGGTAGGACCTGCTAAACTGTGGTTGGAATAGCCAACCATGTAGCTGCAACATTTCCCTTGAGGAAAGGAAGCAGCGGAAAATAAATCACGTTTTAAAGAGAAGGCCACATGCTTTATATACAGCTTCAGGGAAGCCTGAGCTTGGCGGCTTCCTTGGCCAGACTTGGCCTCTTAGCCAAAGTTCTGCACTAGGAATGTCAGCTGCTAAGTGAAGTTCTGTCGAGACTGTGCTTTATGGAAAGAAGGATGTGCCCTGTGCCTCACAATGAGCTTCCAAAGACAGGATCCATTAGACTCCATTAAATATGAGATGAGAGACAAGTATGTCAGAGGGAAATAAAGCTGCTCTAATCAAAAAGAGAGTGAACACTCTTTCTGAGGGCTACCACCCACTCAGCTCGGGAGAAATAAACTCTCCAGAGTGGACACACAGCCTGAAGTACACAGACACTCATGGGTGCTCTGCAATGTATTAACCTTCTGACAAAGAACAGCAGTACCAGTGAACTTAAGAGGTAACAAAAAAAAATACACAGAGCTGAGCAATGGCTGTGTGTGCTGTTGAGACAATCAGAGTTAGGGATTCCTTTCAGGCACTGGTCCAATATTTAGAAAAATGCTGCCATTAGATGCAACTCCAAGTCAGTTGTCAACACCATCTAGCTTCTGAATCTATGGGCTGCTGATAAATCTGCCACCGAATAGATGATCTGAGTATCCATAATTCTGGTGAATCTAGATACTGATCAGCTTTGCATCTCAGACCAATTTGTAGTTATAGTTAACAGAACTAACAATACATCCATTGAGCTAATAGCAGGATTTAGCATTTGAAAGGCTCCATACTTTAGGTTCTTCCAGAGCAGATCCCTGATGCTTCCTAACGCGGAAATCATGACACAAGCAAGATCAGACAGTATAGAGTTATCCTTCCGCTCAATATGCTTCTACACTTGAACTCTGAATTATTCCAAATATCTTCAGGATATCATCACAAAATCAGGACCCTTTGGGTATGTAATCAAACAGACCAATATCTTGATTTTATTTTGATTTATTACTTTTGCAGATAGTTAGAAACTAAGATATTCATCTGTCTACACACCTCTTCTAAATGCATCAGTTGGCATAGATTACAAGAATCAGAAACAAAGTCATGTAAAACTCAAGATAATCTTGAGAAGAACTTTCCTTATTGGCCATAAGGTGAAGAAAAAGAAGCAGCCACAAGAGGTGCCCATTCTAGAGTTACAATGGCACAATCCAATTTTCATTTCTCCCACACACGCTATCCAAAGGAATGCTTCTCCCTGTTTCTCAGCAGCACACACTCACACCTTTGCAGGGGAAAGACAAAGCATCAGGCACCTGATGTGCACTTTCAACATGTTATTGTTTGTCTTTAAGAAAAATCTACTCCAGGAACCTCAGGCACTTCCTTGATAGGTTGCAATGCCCTTTCTGCATCTGGCTTACACTTGCTTTCAGTCCAACTCATTCCAAGTTAAGCCTCCTGATTATTAACCGGAACAAATTGCTCTCGTGTTCCTTTCAGCTCGGTAATCAGGGGAAGATTTCATACCCATAAAAACGCATTAGATTGCTAAGATAACACTAAGGGGGAAGGGCTGCTAACAAGAAACTCCTGGCAGCTTGCACAGATTGGATATTTTCTCCGGAGCTAATGGTGGAGGCTGAGCTCCACAACTCCAGTAAAGTGACTTAGACTAGTGCTGGCCACATAAACCACCAACTTAGCATAAAAAAATGTCCTGTCATGCTTCCTAGCTTTGCATTGAACAGGTCATCCTGACAAGGAAAAGTAAAGAAAGGAAGTTGCAGCTCACATGCCCTTAATTATAAGTAAATCATGAGACAGCTGGGAAGTTAGTCTCAGATGTAGCACTGTCTTTGATGCAACACATCTCCCCACTGTGATATATTGCCTTCCTGTAAGCAGCTGTGAGCTCTTTAAAAATTGCTTTCCTAAGGGTGAGACATCACAGGCAACAGGTAGCTAATATGAGGCACATATTGGTATGCTTAACCCTAAGGAGGCACAAAATCTATGCCTGTGCTGTTCTCTATAGGCATATGCAAGAGTGGAGCACAGAGATTACTTCTGCAGCATTCAAGTCAAGCGGAATTTTGCCACTGACCCCATTGAGAGCAGGATCAAGCTACTGGAGATTCCAGCTGTAGTTTCCTAAGCAGCTAATCTCATCTCCTGGCTCACTGTTGTTGGAAAGGGAAAGGTCTTGCTGCCCTTCACAGATAATTTTCACCTAGATTAGTGAAGTGAATCAGGCCACAGATGGTCTCAAAAAGCAGCAGAGTTGGCAGAAAAAAAAAAAAAAAAAAGGTGATAGGATGACACAGGAGCAAGAGCATAAGACACAAACCATGTTTCAAGAAAAGTGCACTTACCAAAATACTTTCAGAGAAGACTGCATAAGAGCATAAACTAAGAAGTGGCTGTATGACCATTGAGGGCAAGCCTACGTTACTCAGAAAAAACCTGTGCATTAGCAAAATGCTCTGCACATTCCTCCTTTAGCCCTGACCACTGGGTAGCTGTGGGACACACTGAACCCACCTGTAGAGCTAGCCAGCCTGCACTCCTCATCCAACCGCCACTCTGTGGTCACTGCTGCCCTGCAAGGAACATGAGCACCCAGTCAGGAGCAGAAAGAAGCAGGGAAGCATCCCCTTCACCCAGAGCGCAGCTGTTAGCTGGCTTAAATCAGACGGGAACCTACATCACAAGGATCCAAAGTGCCAGGAAGGCACTATTTTTGCTTTGATTTACTGTCCAGTTGTGTTAGCTTCTTACAGTCTGATTACTTAGGGCTTTAATAAGTCTAAGACATGCTCTTTTCCTACTTGATAGTGTAATGCCACTGACTTGTCATTATGTAATTTAAGAATCACATGCTGTCAGACCTCCAGAAGCAAACTGTACATAGGCTCAGTGTTTAAATTGTGTAGCAATTGTTTGAGTTTAAATAAAAATACAATTAGAAGAAAATCTGCCTAGCTAATTGGACTGGCCCACTCTGAAAAGGGCTTCTAAAGCTTGTTCCAAGTTTCAAAATGGGGCAGTTCAACCCAGTTCAGACAAAAATTACTGGAGTTAGTGTGAAAGGGTTTGCTTCAAGTCAGAGTTCAGCGCAGAAAACCAGCTGAAGAGCACCATCTATTGGCCAGAAGAACTGCTCCATTTCCCACCTCTTCCCTTTACACAACCTTTAGCCAGATGCACTTTCCCACCTGGGAATTCCCTACATTCCCCAGGCAATTGCCCTCGTTGTGCGCAGGTATCTTATGACAGGTTCTGGTACTGCCATGCAGGGAGCAGCAAGGGTCCTTAACCCACTGCACAAGGACCAACCAGAACCACACTCCCTAAGCATGGGAAGTCCATTGACATTTAGGCTTGAATGTGGCTTGAATGTACGTGACCCAAGGGCCAATTCCCAAGTGCAGACAGTCCAAGCCATCCTAAAGCTTCACTGCCATTTTTCCTCCCTCCGGGTTTAATGATTTCATGGCACAATAGAGGATCTCCAAGTCTGGCTTAGGCGATCACTAAGCAGTCCCTCAGAAAATCTCCCATACACAGAAGTACAACCGTCCCAGCAAGGTCAATCCGGGCACCTGGATACTGTCTCTGCACAGTACTGAGCAAATTCACAAGTCCCTGCCTCTTTCTCCCACACACACACAAGGGCAATGACAGCATTTCCCTGTATCCATCAGCACAGGGAGGGCATGAAGAAGCCACCACATCAGCGCCTACCTCTTTGTGTCACTCACAAATGGCCCCATAAGATGGCTGGCTTGCCATCCCAGAATGAGGAAGACTGACCCCAGAATTCTGTTTCTGAGGATTCCCACTCCAAGATGATCTTATCTTTAGATTCTATTTAGGTCTCTATTTAGAACCTAATTTTAGATTTCAAGCACGGGCCTGTGGGTCCTATTTTTAACAGTGAAACAGAACTCCCTCAGGAACATTAATATCAGCGCTGGCTAACACTTTTGGCCAGAGAAACAGGAAAGAAATCCTAAATAGTATTTCACTAGTTCTTGGCCATTACAGTTTGTGTTTATTATATACACCACAAAGGCATACAAATGAAGTTAACACTGTTCCTACCCCCCAGGAGGCTGGCCCAGGACAAGCACAAAAACACAGGGGGCTGCCACAATCTGCAGCATGGGGCTCTCCCTGGAACGAAGCTTCAAAGTCAAATTGACAGAAAGGCTCTTTCAGCCCTCACCTACAACAAGGTCGGTACTAATGCAGCAGAGGAGCAGAGCCCCCCAGCAAAGGCCCTCCTGCAGGTAACTGCAGTTTCCTCTTCAGAGGTGACACCAGTGGTTCAGATCCTTACTAGCCTTGAAAAAAGCACTTAACTTCCCAAGAAATGAGCTGAAGAGGGATTATCTTTATCACATGAATGTCTCTTTGGACAATTTCCAGCTGCAGTTGTTTTCCAGAGAAGTTATACAGAAGCTATGCAGAGTAAAGTTGGATAAATAAATTATCAGTGATAATTGTGAACTAAATTATCACTGACATTAGTGAACTAAATGTCAATGCAAAGTTTGATTTGCTTTCAACTACAATGAGTTTCCTGAGAAACAGAAAAGCTCTTCTGGTCAAACCTGAACATTTCACACATATTATTCTAGAAACAAACTTTTCAGTGCAAATCAAACTTAAACTGGCCAAAACTAGAGAAGGGTTTATCCACCACAGTAAATTTCCTGATCTAAAAATGCAAGATGACACAATATATAACTGAATTCAACGAGACATCCCTTTTTTTCCCTACAGCTCTCCCTGGTCTCTGCTCAAACTCGCCCAGGATATAATAAGAGATACAGCAGCAGAAACATGAAGAGAGGGTAATGATAAACTGAGTGCTCAGATAAACTAGTGTCAATAAGCTGTTGTCCAAATTTCTGCTGTGGAGAAGAACAGAGAAGACAGAATTAAACCAGAAAAAAAAAAAATGCATGAAAAGTAACTTGATAAAATTAGAATAAAAATAAATTGATCTGTTAGTTAATCCAGAAGAGGCTAGCAAGGGAATCTCAAGCGGACAGCACCCTGCCTGAGTTCCTTAAGTGCAGCTCTCAGGAGAAGCGACAGGCAGGTCCGAGGTCCCAGAGTCCAGAGCACAAATTGGAAAATAATGAACCTGCTCTGCTGTGATTGCTAGCGAGGTGACAGCACTGACAAACAAAGGGATTCTGGAGCCTGAATTAGGGTGGTGGGAGAGAGCAGCTTGCAGGCACAGAATAGGGTTGGGTTACGTGTAATTGCTTCTGTGAAGAGTGGGTGGTTTGCGAGTGTTATGACAGCTGCAGAGCACAGGATGTCTCTGCTGTGAGACAATACAAACCAGTCCAGAAAACAGGGAGGCACAAATCACTGAACTCTCTGATGCAAGGCAAGTACTTTGTCCCAGGGCACTTGCTTTGTGTTGGGACTCCAGAAGTAGGTAAGTTTATTGGTACTTGGGTACATTCATTCCCTCCCTGCATCCAAGGAGCATGCAGTGGCTCCACACAGGCAAAGAAAGCAACTGCAGGGTAGCTGGTAGGTCCATTAACGGCACAACTCCATGCAGAAACCATACAAGTGGGACCTTCTCACAGCTTTTAGCACTGGGGTTTTAATTGTGCTTTCTTAACTTGATGGGATGCCTTGCCAATATAATTTTTTATTCAGAATTTGCTGGAACTCCACAACTGATTACAACATCTCTAAATTATTTTAACCTTTAAATGACTGATAGGAAACTTCACCTTTAACTCCATTTTTGCATCTTTTATCTAGCAATGCATTTGGCAACCAGTTCCTCTCCTTGTCTGTGCTTTCCATTCAAGATGTTTAACATGAATGAGATGACAGCTAGTGCATTCCTCTACTAAAAGCTCCCCCACACAGGAAAGCTACCCTTAAGTATGGCTGTTAAAAATCTCTATGTCTGCAAGCTGGCTTGGACACAGTACTCAAAAACCTCCCCTCACAACCTAGTAAACTGGGCAGTTGTGTCTTGTAAATACATACATAGAGAGCCTAGTCTTAACACTGGCAAGGCCTGGGCTCCGTCTCACCGGCGTCCTGGGGCTACCTTGCATGCGGGCAGGATCCCTCCCGCAACCTGCGTGGCTGTTTCCTATAAGCATCTGTCTGGCCAGTTTCAGTTCACTTCCCCACCTGAGCCCTGTGCTCATTCCCAGAAGGATTTATGTCTATCAGAAACCTACAGAGCTCACTTTAGCTCAATCTGAACAGTTATTTTCAGCACACAGGGCCTGGATCCCAGGTCAACCAGCCCAGATGACCACTGTCACAAAACCATTACAGCCAGATGGTGTCTTCAAGGTTTGTGACCATTTGGGAGCACTGCAGTGCTGCATCCCCCGAGGAAACGCTCAACACCAGATTGCCCTAGAGATGCCACAGTCAGCTCCATTAAACTTACTGCACTACTTGTCCTTGCCTTATTCATATGAGAGTAGCTTGTGCCTGACAGATTCACTGAAGGAAAGAAACTAGAAAAGCGCTGTGGAGGACAGAGGCAAGAAAAAAAATGCAAAAGAGGCCATATATCAGCCCCCTCCAACACACATATTCTCTGTTCTTTTCCAAGAGGCATACCATGATTACAGTCCCAGGACCTGAAAGAACAGCTCTTGGTTCTGCTGATGTTCTCCCGAACCCTGCAGACAGCAAGTCCTTCCTGCAAAGTAAAGCATGCCCAGTACACCACACTTGGACTATTCCAAGAAATCAAAGAGGAAAGCAGGGATGGTGCTGCAAAAATCAAGCACCTCACATTCCACTGCTCCCTGTCCTTGTGGAAAGGGTGAGCAGCTTGCACAGTGGTGCGTTGCAAAGGAAGGCAAGGCAGCCTCGAGCCCTCCTTGCCTGGTACTCAGAGAAGAGGCAGTTCTGCATTAGCCAACACATGCGCACACTGTATGAAAGGAGACATGAGGAGGGAACCTGCAGCCTGAGGGCCAAAGTTGAGCACTTCTGAGGCTACTTGTCCCCCCCTTCTTCCTCTATTATTCAATCACACAAAGGCGGCTCACCAAAAGTGTTGGGAAAGCCTCACCGATGAACAGATATACAGCAATCTCAGCAGAAAGAATCAGGTGCTCTGTTCAATTTCACTCTCATTTAGTTCTTTGAGTTTATCCAAGTAAAGGGTGAGAAAACCAGTGTTTCCACTGTATATACAAACCACTAGTAGGACCTGGTCCCACTAATAACCATAGTCCTTGATTCAACATTTCATTTGCTGTTGAGGAGGGGAGAAAAAGGCCTCTACTCTTCCCCTGCCCCCCATCACCAATAACGCCTGCTTGTTCTCCAAATCTTGGGCACAACTTATTTGGGAGATTCCTTGTTATTTTTTCTTTTTCCTGTGGTAGCAAAATTTGACATGCAACAACCTTGGGCTTTTTGATGTCACCAATGACTCATGAGATAGACATTGGCTTTACTGATTAATCTTACTTATGCACATGTCTTATTTCTCCCTTATGACTTGCCAAGAGCATTTATTTCTGCTATACTAGGAACAAAATCTCAGCCATGTCTCCAGAGCATTACATATTGCAGACTCCATCTCTTTGGCCCTCTGCATTAATTTTCTTCAAATGACACCAAGGGGCCAATATGTTACATTTGCACTATTGGTTTGACAAAATTTTGGCTTCTATTTATAATCATTTGTGTAAAAAGCATCAGTTTGGGTTAGTTTAAACCTATTGCAGAGGGAATTGCTCCAGCACAGATCATTCCAAAATTGCTTTCACTTTCTGTACTTGCTGAGGTTTGTGTTTTTGATACACTGTAAATTGTATTAGGGATACTGACAACTCTCTGATGTGCCACTGGAGGTGCACACTGAAAGACTCTTTTAATACTAGCTTTGGTCTCCTGTCCCTTTTAAAAGGATTTCTTTATAGAATTAGTAATTGAGTCTATTCTATTTGTTAGGGTTGCTTCACAGCTGCTCGAGTCCATGGCCTGCTGTTATAATCTAACATCAGGTGAATACTATGATCAACAACATACAGGTTGCAACAAGGGCAACTCCAGTTAGATATGAGGCAAAGGAAAAAGCACAGTAGGAATGCTCCAACACTGTGAAGGGGCCCAGATAGGCTCCCGAACCTCCATCCTTGAGGATATTCAAAATCTGAACCTGATCTGATCATCTGCTTAGCCTCAGGAGGCCTACCAGATGGCCAGTCTCGTAAACATATTCCAGCCTCCATTACACAAACCATGAAAGATGAAATCCCTTACTCTATAAGTCACACACTATATATACAGCAAGTCCTACTTATTCCCAATAGTCAAAGGATCCATACTTCAGAAAGCCAGGGGAAAGGAGAGTTCTGACAGGACAACAGCCCATCAAGTACAGATCTGCATCAGTGCCACAAAGCCCTGGCTGAGTAGGCAGTGAACACTGTATCACCTTCTGCCTCAGAAGGCCCACTTGACTCCCTTCCTTCTGGAGAGACCATTGACTCAGTCGCATGGCATAAACCACAGCACACGAGCCAAGCTTGACCCACTTGTGAATTACACAAAGGCTGGCTATTCCCTGCTACCTAGGGTTTGAGTAACATTTATGTGGAATAAAGCAGTGCCAGGCTTTATTCAGACTAGGAAAAGACAGTATAAAATAAACACACTTGGCAAATATATTGGATTTTAAAATAACAAAGCCGTCTTTGCTCTTTTTCTCAATCATCCAGATAGAAAAAATCTACTTCTTACCGTGTATTCTCTCAGACTTTGGCATATCATAGTTGTACATAAGCCATACAACAGGGCTTCTGTTGTTTCTTTAGTCTGACTGAGTTCTAATAAATTTAACTGCCATTAAGTTATTTGAACTTTAGTCTAATTTAAAAAAAAGAAAACTTCATAACACTTCTGGTTATAAATGAACCCTGTTCCCCGGATATTCTACAGGGAAAAAGACTGTAAAACAGTATACCTCCATCCAAAAGATTTGAAGGACTTAAAGGCACCCCTAACACTTAAAGCCCCAGGGTGGATCCTATCCAAACGAAGGAAAAATCCCCCCCACTCTCTATATGGTCTAATAGATACATGGAAAAAACCTTTGCAAGCTTCCTGAGGTTGCCCATCTGGGAGAGTCTTCCAGCACAATTCATTAGGAGCAGTCCCAGGAGCGTCCTGGATATAGGCTGAATGCTGGCAGTCATAGCTGCGTCAGCCACCTACTCTTGGACAACTCTTCTCCCGGCATTCCATAAGGCAAATGCATGGGGCAGCCAACTACTCTGACCCAGCAGCTCTGAGCACTGGGTTTCCTGCACATGTGCAGGATACTGACACTGCTGATATTCAGTGATACTGATGTTCAGTGTGACAGTTGCTTCCAGGAATGTCAGTCTAGCTGCCCTATGGAGCAGAAGAAGGGCTGCACCATATTACCATTTCCTTACACAGAATGGACGCAAATAACCCATCAGACAGAAATCTATGGCTCTGCTGGATAAGGAGGTGACCTCTGTAAACTGGTCCCAGATCTAGTTCCTATTATTCTCCAGTTACATAATATGTAGGAATGTGGAATGGTTGTGCCAAAGTCCTGAATGGACTTAACTAAGACATAAGTTCTAACACAGAACTGACTTGCAGTTCCAACTCTTTGTCCTGAAAGAAGGCAGAGCAATACCTTTTGTATAAGAACTGCTATACCTGGCCAGATAGCAAAATACAGAACAGAGCTCCTGCTTCCTAAAAGTGTAATGCTATATATCTGACTGTATTTTGGTAGCAAGCATCAAACTGAAGTAGTTTAAGCTGAAAATTATTATAGAACTATTCACTAAGGAATCTTGATCTGAAATTTTGGCTCTTGGTCACTTCCCAGTTAGTATGAATACAAACTGAAGAGGCAACTGCTTGATCCACTTTAATAAAAATGTATTGTGCTAATAGATAGAGCAGGAGCATACAGTTACGCCAAAACTCTTCCTACTGTCTGCTTCCTACTGGCAAAACTAGTCCAGCATGGATAACATCCCAAACATTTTATCTCTTTCAACATTTTAGCAACATTGTAATCATATTTGGCAGCTGCTGGAATTTAGGAAATATAACAGGCTATAAAATATTGCTTTTTCTCCTATGTATGCTTATGAAAAGCTGCTGTAGCAATCTCACTGACATCGTAAGAATCACCTCAAAAATACACTCATGTCACCAGGAATCACACACAAGCCTCAGTGATTGAAAATGGGTACTGAACTCTTTCACTGAAATTGAATCATAAAGTAACAAGTGGGAATATATTTTCCCAATAGAATTTGAGGTTATTTTTAATTTGTAGTTAAATATTGATATAATTAAAGTCTAAGAATTCATATAAATCAGCATAATTGATGTGAGGAAGTGACCATACCTTATTAACTCTTATTGCTCATTATTAATTACTTATTTAATGGATAACTAAGGACAGAAAGGTTGAGCCACAAAGTATAGTATGCTTTCATAAACCATGAATATCTGGGATTTGTAGCACACTGAAAAGTCCAGATTTTCTTGACAATTGCCCCCTCCATTCAAACACATCCAGAATGAAGTGCCGGGAAATATCTTTTTTTCCTGCATAGAAGCTCCTGAAAGCAATTTTGTTTTCCTTCCAAAATACATGATTTTTTGACCCAAATAAGCCAAAACACTTACGAAAAAAGCTTTTTTCCATATTCGTCAAAAGCCTTTTTTTCTCAAAGAAAAACTTTCTGAGATATATTTTCTCCACACTATTCATTATGCCAAAGAATTAAGCCAACTACAAATATGTTAGGGTTACTTAAATATTATTTAATGTAACATTAAGAAATCACTTGAGTTCCTGGCAAAGTCTACTCATTCCTTTACAAATCTTCAAGGGTCAGAGAGACCATTAGCATAATCTATTCTGATCTTCCTCTCAACAGACAGCCAAACATTGAGAGAGAATATTTTGTAGATACCACTAGCAGCGAGGCTTTGTACACCCTGCCTGGACATCAAAGACTCCATTGCGCTATTTCACTGCTCTTCTACTTTTAACCTACAGGTCTAAATTGGGGGAAATTCTCAAGGTAAATTAACTTACTCGGCCATGTTAGGAAACTGCATCATACAGAGCTACAATTTTGCAAGAAAATAGCCATTTACTTCACAGATGATCTTCACCTTTTCACCCCACTTAAACTTGCAACCAGTACTGCTTACCATTACATAATGGCCTCTAGAGGCACTTGATGGAGGTATCATATCTTTTAAAGCTCTCAGCATATGTAGTTAAACCTCCATACTGAGTAATGTCCCTCACTGAGGCTCACCTTGGGTCATCATGCCACAAAGGGCGGCAGTAGGAGCATTATTATTATTTCATCGGGGATGGCAGCAACCAGGACATTTATCCAGATCCTCTTTCATTCTCCAATGGGCGTCTTGCCTCAGAAGATGTCACGGGGTCAGCAGATCCAGGGAAAAATCCACAGCTAAAGAGAAGGACAAAGTTAGCCTCAGAATAGATCACAGAGGGATGGTATCAAATATGTTGTATTGCAGACAAAAAGGAAGGTGCTGTAAAGCAGCAAGAAGGAAGAGGCTCTCCCATTATTCCTACAAATGGTACTCTGGGTCCAATATGTAATCCAGAGTCTTCCAACTACTGCTCAGTCTATGGACTCATCTTCCTAATTCCCACTTCACACCTCCTGGATAAAACAGTCCAGCTAAAGTAATTTTCCTGGCCTGTTATTCAATCATGTCACATACACCAAATCTGAGCCAAAGACAGATTCAGTTCAGGCAGTGGTTTTAAGGTTTGTTTTCAAGTCCAAAAGAGTGCTTGTCTTTGATTTAGACAGAACAGTAACACACAATAACAATGTAATAGCTTGTAATAATAACGGAGTTTTGCTAGAATACAGTCACAGATGACTCAAAACAAGAAAATAATTCTCTTGGTGATTTGGGCTTAGTATTAATATAGTATGGAAAGAGATCTTTGGAGACATCCAAACACTGAACCAAAATGAAGCAGGGTTTGTTTGTCACTAAGCATGACTTCAACTCCTTCCTAATGAAAATCCAAGTTGTATATATTTTTCCACTTTTACCCTAACTTATATAAACTGAATTCAACTAATTTTAAAAACAAAACCCTCCCAAACTACCAAAGTGCAAGGGCATCTATTTTTGCAGCTCAAACATTTTCAACTAAGACATCTCCTATTCTGTGACATTTTAATTATTCAGAGCACCAGGGGTCTGCAAAAGGAACATGCTGTGTATTCTCCAATCACTCATTCATTAGTTTTAATTAAACCCTTTAATTTTATTTATGCTGTCATGGACTGATTAACAATTTGCAGCACAAAACCAGGAAGTCTTAACCAGCACCTTGAGAAATCTCCCTTGCTCTAAACAGAGATCTTCTATAATAACTACAGATCTGCAAGATTACAGCTTGAAAAGCAAAAGGAACCACATCAGCAGCTTTCCCAACACAATTTTCATTTAGTTGCTTAACAAAATGTATCTCGAGGCCTTAGGTGAGAATAGCAAATGATGAGGTGTCCCAGGGATTTAACAGATCGAAAATGCAGACAGACACTGGGAAAATTCCTTTATTAGAAGTGACACATGGCTGAGTGGGAGCAGTGGGAGCGCACAAGGAACCACAGATGAAGCCTCACTTTAGCAGGGACAATCGACATTTCAAATGTTGCCAAAAGGACAAAGGGCACTACGCGTAACTTGTTAAAGGCTATATTCAAACAACAGTGTAAGTGACCCTAAACAGGGTCTTAACAGCTATAACTCACATATTTTATTATTCTTTTAAATTCCTGTCATCCGTATGAAATAACTAACTTCTACCTTCTTATAACCGGCCTTCTGTCTCTCAAGACCTTCATCACAATTATCTTTACTCATTTGGGCCCCCTCACTACATATGCTATACCACACTTTAATTCAATGATCTAAGTCCTCTGAAAACTGCCACCCATACACCTTTGTGTTGCCCTGTTTAGCAATTAATTCTGGTTCCCAGATAAAAATCATAGAAGTCCTTTCCCCAGGCTCTGCATCTGCTCTTTCCTCTCAAGTCTCCACATTTCTCCTTCCCATCTGTTGAGTCTCAATTCCCCACTCCAACTCTGTTTTTCATCCCATCTACCTGACTGGGAAAGACTGCACCACAGCGGTTTTTCCCCTTTCCCTCCTGGTTGTATGTGTACTCTGCACCTGAGGACTGTGGGACAGAAATCTAGGAGAAGAAGAAAGAAATGAATAGATATGAGCAGAATACCCAGAGTTTCTGGGATTTACACTACTCCCTTCTCCAAGAACAACCTTTACTCCTCAGAATAAGAAAGGGTAAAATAATACTATATATACACATACATACACACACACACACATATATAAGCAACCAGATTCTCTCTTTGGCAGAATTAACTTGTAGAACTTTCAGCTATCTGATCTCTACCTTAGAAATGTGAATTCCTACTCAGCAAAAAACATTCCTTACCCCACTTCAGGTTACTTTCCCCTGCTGCTGAATACTCACACAGTTGTTCAAATTTTTATATGGCCCTTTTGGGCAACCAAGCAAAACAGTGGCAGCCTTACTACAAATGAAGGAGCTGTGCATTATCATACTCTCACGTGGAAAAGGATCCATGCTGCAACAGGAGGAGCTAATGAAGGACGGTAGGGATGAGTAGCTCCTTGGGGAGCACAAGTCTCCTTATCTCCTCTCTTTAAGTCAACCCCTGTTTTGCTTCCAGACTTACAATGCAGGAGAAATAAACAGTGAGGCAGCGAGATGTCACCTCTTTGGCCTCTGTTTTGAATACAGAGGCCAGACAGGGGAATCTGAGTATGTCAGTATGAAATGAACAAGAACACAACCTTTTTATACTTTGGCACAGCCTTCAAAATCTGCTCACACAAGAATTCAGCAACAAGCTATTTATAGGGACCGAACCACCTCCAAGCCCTGCACAAGGTTCCCCAGGAGAACCCAAGCAACACAAAGCACAGCAGCACAAGCTAAATCTGCACGACTCATCATGAAGGTTGAATTTCACTCTGGCCAAGAGCATTCTGGGCAACAAATGAGGCCTCCCATAATGCATCCCAATAAAAACTGAGGCTTTAAAAAGAAATCAGTGTTTTGTTCCCTTCCAAGACACATCAGCCGTTTTAAATAGTGCTATTTCAGAAGCCTCTGTGTTTTCTTTGAGATGACAACTCCCTCTAGTGTTTAAGCAGGCCGATGACGGGTATTATTTTTTGAGGAGGTGGAAAGATTTTCAAATGCTTTAATATTTACATGCTTCTCTTCCTGCCATCATCTGACAGTTCAAATATAGTCTTAACCTGATTGCCTGCCAATGAGCTGTAGGAATCATCACAAGGATTAGTCACTACAAGGAGATTTAAAACAGGTCATCACCAGGTGATAATGTAACAGCCTACTACCGTCTGGGTAAGGCAGCAGCAGAAAATTCTGGCCTTGGCAAAGGAACAACGGCCAAAGCCTCCCAATAAGATGCCCAGCAAACAGCTGAACAGTACCCAAAACATGAAAGGTTGGTTTGCTAAGGTCTAGGTTCTACTGCTGCCCTCTCTGCCTCCCCCAGTTGGATACAATTGCTCCGGCAACAGCCTGGCACATGCTTACTCAGTACTTAAAAGTGAAATAAACTCATCTGCTTTCTATACAGGGCCTTGAAAAATGCAGTGTACGCAGAGCTATAAAAGTTAGATAGCAAAGACAATACCTAAACTGCTGATCTGGCTGCAAGGTCACGAACATTTCGCTATGAGCTGCAGCAATTTTTTCTTTTTCTTTCGCAGAAACACACAGCCTAGCTAAGCACAAAAATGGAACTTTCCTTTTTAAAAAAAAAAAAGGCAATAAAGCAATTCTCACGAACACTGATTTTATAACCACTTTAGTACAGAAATGTTTGCTGCTAACATGCACAGGAGGAAATGTAAAGAGTGAGCAATCTAATCACAGTAAAGTGGGAGAAATCTTCACTTGTGGAATGTGTTCCCATTTGTAGTCATGATTTTTCCAAGCTTAATGTTACATCAGGATTGGATTTCTGCATTTAATTTCTTAAATGCAGCACAGCAGGGAGAAGGAGGGAGAAAAAAACTATTTTATTTCTCAGTAATATATAGAGTAAAAAGTATTGTTGCTTGTCAACTACACAATTATTTTCAAAGAGCATAGCATCTCTCTTAAGTTGAAATATTAGCTTTATTACACTGACATGGCTCTGAGAGATATTTGCCACTCAGTTTGCAGGTACAAAGAGATACACATGCTTTATTATTGTGGATGTAATTCCCATTTCTGCCAATGCTGCCAGTATTTCTGTATCCTCCCGAGAAGTAATGCAGTCCCTAAATCATTTATTATCTATTTTCATCTCAAATCCAGTTTTAGCATTTGTTTTAGAAGTGTCAGCATGCCTCAGTTGGTAGCATTTTCACCACCAGCACAGAAATATCTCAGAGTGTTAGCACAGACCCACAGCTGATACTTCCTTGGGAAAATATCGAAAACTACAGAAGCTAAACTGGCACACATTAAAAGCTGCCACTGTCATCTGTTTTTATTAACAGAATCAAGAGCTGTCTGTGGGCACCAAGATAAATCGTGCCTAGAAAACTGATCCTTCTAGCTTAGCACTAGGATATTCAGCTTCTAAATAGGTCTTGGGTAGGACACAGATACCAAGCTGATCAGCTCGGTCATGACAGCAGCATTTCTAGACATGGCCATAGCACAACTAACTGCTTGGGCAAGTTTTAGGTGAGCCCTTAGTTGTCTGTGCCATTGCAGATTTCCAAGCAGGTGATGGATTGTTTGTTCTCCTAAAATTCAGTGCCAAGATTTTACCAAAGTTGTACACAACGTCCCTTCCAAAATCCCATTGCAGTCCTTCTCTCCTTCATTTTTAAAGATGGGCCCGTTGCTTAGACATGCTTGTTTAATGCTAGTATGTTTCAGGCTACCTAAACCATCTGTTTTTTATAGTGAGGTGAACTAGCCTCAAGTCAGAGTGTGAATTTTCTATTGTTCAATGTATTTCAGACAAAATGGAATATTTTAAGTCAAGTCAAGAGACAAGTCTGTGCTACCTCAACTCCAACACATAGGCTTGATGTAGGAATTACTGAGTGAACTTTTTTTGCTGTGTGTTGTACGGGAGGTCAGAAAAAAAATGATTTAATGGTCCTTTCTGGCACTAAGCTCCATGAATCTATGAATAAATGAAAACCTTGGATCTAAGTACACTGGGACAAGTAACATCTTTAAATATTTAGCAAGGCACTGCATCCACAGGGACTACTCTATAAATAAGGGCAAAAATCACATGCCTCAGACTCATCCATCTTAGAAGGCCTTAATGCATGTATATATTTGCATGAAGAGAGCTGGAAGAAGATGTTCAAATCTTGAGGTCATTAATTTATGAAAATGTAGTGATTTTGATCAGCTTTTCCTTAGTCAGTTTGCCCAAGTCTGTGTGGTGGCTCCCTCACAATTGTTCATGTACAGGATCTCCTGAGAATGATATCCATACATATCATGTCATTAAATCCCTTCTTAGCTTCAAGTTGGCCAAAATATATATTGAAAACTCTGCAGAAAAGGCCTAATTTAAACTAGAAAGAATAAAGATTTCACCATCAGCATGGCACATCATTAACAGAACAACCAGGCTACTAAGGGGCCAGGAAGAATCATCTCCTTCTTTGAACCAGGGGCTTATATATGGAAATAAAGCAAGTTATTACTGGGTACAGCCATAGTCTGGACATGCTTATCATGGAATTTAGAGGCCAGGACACTAAGAAATAAATACTGAATAAAAATGATGCAATAAAAATGAAAACATGGTCTATTTACATCTCATCATGACAATAAATTACAGAAGCTGCACCTTCATAAACCACTTCTGAAGTCCAGCAACTACCTGTTTTCTTTCCAAGCAGCTATCCTACTTGAGCTTCCTTGGAAGCCTATTTGCATTTCCTCACAACCCTCCAGAACTGACAGCTGAGCTCTGAACTCCTACTTTATGCACTCTGTCAGGATACTTTCCAGTAATCCTGTAAGGCTAATGGAAAAGGAAGAGACCCACACAGTTTAATCTCCCAGTCCTGTTAGTTCAACTCAAAGGGCATAATCATTGTAGGTCAAATGCTGACAGAACCGGCCTCAGCAAGGATTAAGCATCACCATTAATGTTTGCATGCCAGGGGCTACAGACTGTGGTACCATAGACAACACTTAAGAAAAACACAAACAAAAACCTAACCAACTAACTGCTTGTTAACCAAACAAGCAGACCTTGTCCTGGCTAGGAAACCACACCATCAGTGATTTAGCAGAGATGGTGCAGTATATCTCACAGTCATCTACACAGAGGGGAAAAAAAAGGAAAATAAAGGTACATGCAATACTGCAGTAACATACTGAAAGACATGGATGCATGGAACTCTGCTGATCACTGCATAAAAGAATCAGCAGGCATACATGAATGTAGCTCAGGGCAGAATTGAACCTTTAGTTCATCGGAGATTAACTTTCTCTGTGAATGTGACTTTACTGGAAATATTACTTAAAAGTCATTCTGTTTTATAATATGAATCTTGTATTCTTGTGGCCTTGTGTGGAGAGTTCCAGGCAATAGCTGAGGCTGAGTATTAAGCCATAGACCACACATGCTTAGGCACAACTAGGCGTTTAAGGTAAATGAAGCTTCTGATATTGTAAATGTATCCCTCTAAAAAAGGGGAGACTATTGCATCTGCTCTGGATCACCACTGGATAAGCTTTCAAGGTCTATAGAATCTATCTGTCCTAGGATTTGAATTGAGCCACATTGATTTTCAAATGCTGGGAAAGCTGGCTTCAACAGACTCGAGTCAGACAGCCTTCGTTCACACCACCTGGGAGCATAGTCCAGTTTGCAACAGACTAATTGCACAATATGCTTATTATTTATACATCATTCTCTATGTGTATGATATTTCAGAGACAGAAGGCATTGATCGTTCTCCACCTGGATGCTCTGACATGTTTCAGAACACTCTCACAGAGGTCATCTTCAGTCACAAACATTCTCGTAGTCCCTTCGCATAGAGAGCACATAGGAATCTTTATGCATAAACTATACCAGCGAAGTCTGGCATCACTGCCAGGATTCCAATTCTTTGTTTTGCTAGTATCTTCTCCTTATTTTATTTAATGCTAGCACATAATCTCTTACTTCTGGACATAGTACTGACCACCTCACACATCAAGAATTTGTTAATATTTATGAATATGAATGAATATTTATGAACATTTTCCATTCAAGCTCAACTTTTCATTTGAAAACTCCTCACTGGGCAAATAATACAAAGCTCATTTTTTTTACTTCTTCTAGGACAAGTTATCTTTTCCTCCTCATTAATCAGTTTCTGGAAAATTGAGTCTATCCTTTCAAACAGCAGATTAGTTGTGACAGTAGCTTCATGTTGCTCTGTCCTTAAATGCTCCCTGGTTGCCATCTTTCTCATTCTGCTGGAAGGCTTGGCATTCCACATTTGCAATTGTTTCAGCAATTATAAAGCATCATTCCTTGTACTTGGAATATGGCAACAAGGTTAAAAATAAGCCCCTTCATTCTGGTCATTAAACACTAAGTAAAGCAAATTTGCAGTAATAGTCTACTTCAAAGCAAGACAAAGAAGAAGATATATTTTGAGTAGTGTCCTATCTGTCTGCTGACCGTTAAGGCCTTGGCCTTATGAACTTTATAGGACCAGTTCTGGGCTCCTTTGAGACTTAGAGAGATTGGGGTATGAAGGAGAAAAGGAATAGAAGGAAGGGAAAGGAACATTTTTAGCCAAGGGCTTTTGATTGAAATTTAGAACAGTCAGGCCACCAATGTCTTTGAGAGTTATTTGTTCAAGCTGTGGATATTAAAACCAGTGGGTATGAAAAGAAATGGTATAATTTCTCACAATTTCTCAACTGGTAATACAGAGAAGTCAGTAAGATATAACATTTTATGCAACTATCTGTGTTGGTGATTTATAAGAAATTATAAGAAAGGATGAGCCAGACAGTATAAAAACAAACAAACAAACACAAAGAATTCTAAATAAAGGATAATGAAAGTACTGGGAAGTGAAGTTGTGAAATGCCCAAAAGATTCCTCATAAAAGCCACTGAGAATAAAGCAGGATCTTTATGCTTAGTTTAAATCTGTCCACATCACATTTGTTCTGGCTCCTAAAAAAAGTCTTGCTGATTCCTGCCTCAGGATGGCCAGCAGAGAGGTTTCTGAGAGCACATATGCTCCCAAGCTACTCCTACCTAAATGCAGGTCAAGAAACGACATAGCAAGTGCCAAAAAATCAGATTCAGGTAAGTGAACACTGTACTAGAAACGTGAGTGAATTAAGCAAGTCACACCTCATTGCTGCACTAAAACTGGAAGAGCAGGAAAAGGCAGAAGTCATAAAGAGATAAAGCATTATCAAACTGTAAAATGCTACCAAACTCCACAAGGCGTGCTAACAAGCTTGTTCTGCCAGGGCTGTAAGCACAGAATGCAAAGCACAGTTACCAAATACAGCTTTTGATGAGCATATGCAGCAAGATTTAAAAAAATCACAAATCACATACTTGTCTGAAACTCGCTGCTGAAAAGCATTTTTCCATCTCTACTACCAAATGAACAGTGCAATCTCTGCAAATAAAATTCAGTTCTGCTATGCAAAGGAAGCAGTGGTGTGTCTAAAACTCTGTCATTAGAACGGAGAAACAGAAGGGAAAAGAAAGACAGAACAAAGGGTAATGGGTACAAATTGAAACACTGGAAGTTCCATCTCCATGTGAGGAAGAACTTCTTTATTGTGAGGGTGGTAGAGCCCTAGAACAGGCTACCCAGAGAGGTTGTGGAGTCTCTTCTGGAGATCTTTAAAACCTTCTTGGATGCCACCCTGTGCCATGTGCTCTAGGTGTCCCTGCTGGAGCAGGGGGTTGGACTACATGATCTCTAGAGGCCCATTTCAACGTCAACCAAGTCTATGAAGGCCTGGGGGGGGAAAAAGGAAAAAAAAAAAAATAAAATACACAGAAATGAAAAAGACACAGTATCTGGCTGCAGTAGAGGCCAGAAGGCAGCAGTTATTACCCTTTTCTTGCCTCAACGAAGTCAACTTCTCTAGGCAACTTTCTACTTTGCCTATAACTAATCCTGCTGCTAATTCCCATGAACCAGTGTAGCACAACCATCTTACCGGAAAGGGTCTTGGTGCAATAAAGTCCCATTATTAGCTCAGCATTACTTTTTTGAGTCCTGGGCTAATTTTGAAACCACTGTATCACATTTTTTTTTTCCCCTGAGTTATCCACTTGCAGAAGAGCAGTAACTTGGTTTTAAAGCATGTGATGGGGAAAAAGAGAACTATCCAAATAAAGCCCAAGGCAGCACTCTTGAGTGTTCCTGCCTTGCTGGAACATCTGCACACACTCCTGGGCCAACCTGCTAAGGTGATGCACTAGCAGGGGCGTCAAGGCAAGCAGCCCTTAGCAAGGCCTATGCCCTGCATGGTGAAACCACAACAACCAGGAGATGTGTGAGCAAGGTCAGCATCTACCAGCCATCCCTATGGAGAGCACAGCAGTGCTGCTCCCCAAAAATGCTCTCTCAGTCTTGCTCTGAGACACAAAGCATCAGCAGGCAGAGTCCCTCAAATCAGAGGGCAGGGGCATCACGCTGAAGCACGGCCAAGGCACAGAGAGGGGCTGGAGGGGCTTTACCGCTCACACCACCGCCAGCCAGAGCCTCGGCAGGACACCCAGCCACCGCCGCTGCGGCCGTTACCTCAGGCCACAACATGGCGACCCATTCGCTGGCTGGCGCATGCGCACAAGCCAGCGCCGCCACTGACGCGTGCTGCACGCACAGGAAGTGACGCTCACACGCTAGGCAAACAGCGAGGCGTGGGCGGGCGCCGAACGGGTGCGTGCCGGGGGCGGGCGCCGCGCATGCGCCGTGACCTCCCGGCCGTGGAGGGGCGAGGTGGGTTCCCTCCGTGGGTGGGTCCCTTTAACGGGCGTCCCCCCCGCCTCGGGCGTCTCTCGGCGGTCACCGCGGTCGTGAGCGGCGGCCAGCCTGGCTCGGGCAGCCCGCCTCCTCCCGCGGTGCTCCAGGAGCCCCTCGCGTTTCCGTGACGAGCGAGGCTCGTTCGGGGGTGACGGGGGATGCGGCCCTTCAACCGAGCCCGGCTGCCCTGGCCAGCCCCCAGCGGGCGATGAGATGCGTTACCTTGGAAATGGCTGCGGTGGTGGGAGGGGGATGTGGCCCGGGGCCCTAGCGGGAGCCCGGCCGGTGCACGAGGGGATAACGGGGCGGGTTGTCCGGGCCACCAGGCCCAGGCTAGGAGAGGTCACTGCGGCCTCTCCGCCTCACTAATGTGTTCATGCAAATTAGTAAAAGTAGTGGCTTCCTGAAGCGGATCAAAAATACATCGTTTCTGAAAACTGTTTCACCTTAAATGCTCCAAGCAGGCCAGCTGTGTGCTTGTCTTGGTAAGTCACTTCCGTCTTCAGGCATCTTTGTTAGGAAATTCTGTGCTCCTTCAAGGCAGAATTTAAGAAACTTCAATGCCTCTGCTGGCAGGTTCAGTGGTCACATTTTCAAACATCTTGCCTGTTTTCTGTTAACCAGCCAGGATGCCTTTCAGCCTTCTCCGTTGTGTAACCTTTGCATTGCAGCACCAGAGATACCTGGATTTCTGTAGTAGTGCTGTTATATCTCAACATGTTTTCCTCTCTTATCAAAAGGGAAATGGGTGAATATTGGAGTTGGTTTTCTAGCTCTACTCTCAACAGTGCTGAATTTGGAATCAAAGGCACTTCTCTGGTTAGGCTCAAGTTATCCCTTTTACTGCATCCCATAGTTATCTTGATGATTTTGCGATAATACAGCACTGCTCTGCAATTGAGCTATTTACAGTAAGCAGTAAATATTGGTGTTTCCTAAGCCAGAAGTTGATCCTGTACCTAGAGCTTGTAGTTTTCAGTCTTTAATTGTGTTGCCTCTAGCAGTATCAGAGTTCCAGTGTATATCTACATGATTCAGCCAAGTCAAATGCTGGCAAGGAGAACAAATGTTACTACCGAATTTATATATGTTGAAATATGAGTTACTCTGTATAGTTGTTCTCAAGGTATTTTGCTACTTTTTTTTCTTTTGGTTGTTGAAGTCAGTTTGGAGGAGCTTTG
Organism: Eudromia elegans; assembly: GCA_003342815.1. Classification (NCBI taxonomy): domain Eukaryota; kingdom Metazoa; phylum Chordata; class Aves; order Tinamiformes; family Tinamidae; genus Eudromia; species Eudromia elegans. The sequence goes on along the minus strand of PTEX01000022.1, from coordinate 724,049 downwards.
GACAACGGAGGATGTTATGGAGGAACAGACTACTAGTTATTTAGAATTCAGAATTTGCTCATAAAACATTGTGCTCTTTGCTTTGCTTGCTTTTATTTGGGCATAACCTGCTGGAGGAATTTTGTGTACCTGAGCATTCTCATGATGACCTGATTTTTATCATTCTTTTTGTGTTTGAGCAGAGGATGCCAACAGACAACAGCCACCTGCCAGGCAATATCCAAGAACAAGACCTTGTTACCACTGCAAGCAGTAATTGCTTGTATGATGCAGAAGATTCGGGAGTTGAACAAGAAAATGGCGTTTGTGGCAGTAACCAGGATAATAGTCTTGGTGTTCCCAACTCTCCTAATCAGCCATCCACTTCTATGGCTGCTACTTTGGAGGCCTCCAGAAGAGGACAACCCCTCTTACGTATCAACAGGCAGCAGATTCAGTCGGTTTCAGATAGTGCTCAGGCTGCAGAGCTCAGAGGTTTAGGAGTCGATGTCTATGATCAGGATGTATTGGAGCAAGGAGTCCTTCAGCAAGTGGATCATGCAATTAATGAAGCTAACAAAGCAACAAAAATAGCTGATGCAGAGAAAGAGTATCAGTCAGTGCTGGATGACATAAGGTAAGTTTTGTGTGTTTTCTTACTCATATCTATTTTTACTGGTATCTAATGGTATATAGTGTCTCGTGGCTTGAAAAGTTAAGAGAGGAAAAGGTGTTTTGCAACCACTAGATCATGTCTCCTGTCCTGAGTCATACCTTTTTTTAAAAAAAGAAATCTTATTTGAATCTTTGATTCATTCTTGTGATAATAGAGACATATGAAATAGAGCAAGTTGTCTTTCTCTGCTTTGTCTGACAGCTCACTAACATTTGTATCCATTTTATGGACAGTTAAGAACTTACTTTATTATTCTATCATTCAAAGTTTCATTCAGAAAAAGTGTCATTTTTTCTGGTTCTGTCAGCCTCAAGTGGTGTTCTGCTTCTGGTTATGTGCTTTATGTGACTCAGATGGCTCCATGTTAACAGTGTGCTACAACCAAAACAATCTAACACCAGTTCTTGTACAAAATACTTTGGATAGTCAAATGTTTAACTAGGTATGTTGTCAATAGAATACTTTAAGGGATAGTAGTCACAGGTATTTGAATCCAGGTCTTAAGTCCTCCTTTCTGTTTCTAATTTCATTTTAGAATTACTGTGTAAAGTGGTGAATAATTCCTCTTGTGCTTCTTTTTCACTGTACTGCATTAATGTTGCTTTTTAGTGCTCAAGAATATCACACATCTCAAATACATAGGTCAAGTCCTGCATAGCTCTCTTCTTGTTCATATACTTAATTTTATGCACTTGATTAATTTTCCAGTTTACATGGGGAGAAGTGAGATTAAGTAAATTTGCAAAACCGCAGCCTAATTTCAGATGCCCTGTGTCTGAGATATTGCTGAGAGGAAAAATGAAGTGGTGTAACCATTGTAATTAGACAGTGTAGTTACTTGGAGAGGTACGCACAGCATTGTGAATTGGTAGATTTTTTATTTTTAAATTTTAAAAACATCGTGTGAGCTTTTTCTTTACTTTCTATTTTCACCATCTGCAAACAGTCTTAAGGAATTTACATGTGGATATGCTGATGTCTCGAGCAGACCTGTAGAGTCTTTTCTGTCTGGAATGCCATGTGCAAGTCTGAAAGATGATTTTAGAGAAAAGTAGCAAAGATTTAGTTGAGTTGTTGAGCAAGGGGACCAATAAAACTAAAGATGTGAGACTAGAGTGTGGTGAACTTGATCCTCTGATCAGAGCCTGAGTGTGAATGAATGGCTGGGGATAAAACTGAGTGAAAAGTATGATTTTGTTTGGTTGGGTTTTGATTTTTTTTTTTTTTTTTTTTTTTTTTTTTTTTTTTTTTTTTTTTTTTTTTTTTTTTATTTTTTTTTTTTTTTTTTTTTTTTTTTTTTTTTGAGTGACTGGCATGGACTTCATAGTAAAAGGTACATGATAAGATGATACTCACATGAATTTAAGTTGAAGAGAAGTATTAAATGATGGAAGTATTATAAAAGAAGACAATAGCAATTTATGATAAGAGATTGTAGGGTCAGGGAGGCAACAGCCAAAAAGGAAGAGACTTTGAAGAGAATGATGTATTTAAAGAGCAAAAAAAAGACTGAGAAGGGAAATGAGATGGTCCAAAAGCACTGGAAAAAAAATGAAATTAAGGAGCAGCAAACAACACCTGGAGAGCTGGTTTGTGTATCTTGACTGCAGAGTGGTAGAATTCAGGAAATTAGAAGTAAATCTGCAGAGAGCAAAGCTGAGGTAGATATAGATGTGATCAAATGAACTTCCGTATAACAGCTGAAGAGACTGTGTAGTGCCCTTTTTTATGTAGGGGGATCATGACTGCTTTTTCAGGTGGTGTAAAGAATCAACTCTTTTTGCATAATATGAAAAAATATTTTAAATTATTTTTAAACTTCTTTACTAAAGCTGAACAGTATATTGCAATATTTTGTTTTTCAGATCATGTATAGTATCTCTGAAACAAATAAATAAAATTATTGAGCAACTTTCACCTCAGGCTGCCACAAGCAAAGATGTAAACCGAAAACTAGATTCTGTAAAACGGCAAAAATATAACAAGGTGATTAGTCTACATTGTTTTCCTGCTGAGTTTGCTTAACTTGAACATTAGTTTAAGATGTGGATTATATGACCTAGTTCATGCTTATTAATCTAGTCATTCTAAATTTGCTGTTTCTTCACATTTTTTAATAGGTCAGTTCTCTTAAAAAAAAATAAAAAAGTTTAAAGATGTGAAGTTGGGGGAGGGCCAGCTGTGTTTATTCACTTTTACTCTGAATTTCTGTACATGCTCTGCAACTGAAATGCCAGGAGCTGCTTGGAGAACTGCTTTGCATTAATTTAATTAAATCCCTCCCGGTAGTATTTGCAGCATTAGCAAATCATTGTTAGGGCATGATTTAATAGTTCATCTATATCTCGACTTTCACAGTCTTCAATCCCACCTTCCTTTATCTAATCCTCTGTCAATGCTGTATTCTTTTTGTATGTGTGTTCACATATATGCATTCCTTCCTTCCTGTGAGCCGTTTTAGCCCACTAATTTAGCAGAAACCTGTTCAGCTTTTTTTTTTTTTTTTTACACTGTTTGCCTTTTTTCTATTATCAAAGTAGTATCAAAGGAGCATGTAGAGGAATCTACTAGGTGTCAGTAAAAGCTGAGCAAAGGACATGCACACCTGTGAATGGGAAAATGGAGATGCAACGAAAGAGAAACTTCTGTCAGGATTTGAGCTCTTGGAACAAGTCATTGTTTCAGGGAAATGAACCCTTATATTTTTAATATTGCCAGTGACGTCTTAATTTTGATCATTTCAGCAACTCTTTGTGTTTCCAGTTTCTCCAAATAAAAGAGTGATCGGGAAGGTACTGACTTACAGCATAGTACTGGGAGCAAGTAGCTGGAAAGACACTAAGCCAGGGTAAAGACACACTAAACCAGACTTACACTGGAGAGTGAGCATGTAGTTGGACATTTTACATTTTGTGTTAGTTTTATTTGAAGTGACTTACTCATATTTTAATTGCATGTGAAACTCAAACCTGTTTGGGAGTCCATTGTTAGCTGTTTCTAATGGTCTTTCAGTAAAAAAATATTATCTCTGTATAGAATCTGTAAGTTATAAGAGCAGAGATACATATTGTACCATACACAAGTTCACTTGCTCTTTGTAGTTTAAGTGCTAAATGGAGTCATGGGCAGGCTAGTGAATTTTTTTTCCCAAAAAACTTTCATTAACTTGATCTTTAACCTCTGTGGGTTTGGAACATCAACAAAGAATCATAATTGCTGCTAAATAGGCAGTTGAGGGTATTAGAGTTGGATAAATAGTGTAGCATACATCTTTTCTTTTTCAAAAGGGGATATTGTTGATATTTGAATTTACTTTTCTGATGGAAAATACTGCAAACATAGTAACAATTGTTTAGAAAGATAGCAAATTTATAAATCAGGTTAAAAATTAAATGATATACCACCTTGTCTTTCAAGGAACAACAGTTAAAGAAGATCAAAGCAAAGCAAAAGCGACTCCAAGCAATTCTTGGTGGAACGGGGATTCTTGATGAAATTAACGATGGTGAAATTGAGGATGGTGAAGGTATGGGGGAAAGCTGAAAACCATGTGTTCTGCATACTCTGATGTTGTACTTCTTGAAATTAGAAGCTAATTGACAAAATCTTTGCCAATAGGAAACAAATTTCAGTGGTTTGTTTCCAAAGAGAGATTTAAAACCACTTAATTCTCTGCACCTGCAGAATTGCAGTTCTTGTGATATTCACATGGGAAGTTTTTAAAAATGGAAGTTAATCCATGTTCAGCTCAGTAGGGATAGCTGATGCACATTTGAGTATCGGGCTTAATAAATTGGAAGTCTTAACAGTTTTCACAGCTAATGTGATAAAGATGACTAACATAATGATTGAATTACTTTTTATACCCTGAATGCTATCAATCAACATCAACAAAATTGTTGGGTTTTTTCTTATTTTTGGGAAATATCACTACAAATGGAGGGAGAAAAGTGCTTCTTTTTGTCAGGCTGTACTTTAAGTGAAATTTTTATGAGCAGAGAGTCTCAGTGTTTCCTGCTCAAATGTACTTCAGCCTGTGTTCTTTCTTGCTGCTGTCTGTAAACTCAGCTTGGATTATGTCACTCCATCTTGGCCATCATCACTGATCTGCAGTATTCCAAGGGACAAGTTTGGACCCTGTTGACATCTCTGCCGCCCACTCCCCCATGTTATGGGCCTAACAGTTCCCATTTTTTTTTCAGAGACGGAGCCTCAGCATTCTGCCAGTAATTCCAAACATGGCTGGAGTGGGTTCCACATCTCATGGAGGTCTTATTTTCTCCTAGCTCAGCAAAATTTGAGGGTCAAAACTCGTCTTTTACATGGTAGAAAAGCATCTTGAGGCTTTCTGTTTTTATGCAGGTTCATGCAGTAAAACTCTGACAGCTGTAAAGATTAAATGTTGATAGTTTGTGAAGGAGTCTCAGACCAGAAAGAGAGTTCAGTAATTCCAGTGGTTTAAGAATTTGGGGAGAGCAGGAAGAAAGCAGGAAAAGAAGTGTAGGCAGGGCGATGTTTCATGTCTGATGCAGGATCATTTATCATTAAGTTTATATTTTTGGCAAATACAGTGCATGAAATTGGACCATATACAATAGTATGCCATGCTGGTGATTATGGTATAGCTGTTTTGAAATCTAATACTAGATTTCAAGCTGGAGCTCCTCTTCAACTCCTTGCATTCCAGAACTTCTCCACCTCTTCAGTTTCACTAATCATTTTGCATTAAGTATGTATTTCCACTTTTCAGTTATTTGCTTGTTAAGGGCAGGTGTTTTCTTTTGTTTGCTTGTGGCAGTTATTTTTTTCTTAAGTATCTTGGAAGACAGTCTTTTGTTGGCTTAACATTTATGTGCATGTCCCAGGGTAAATGAGAATGCCAAATTTCAAGCCAGTAAGACTGAAAAATGGAGAAGAAAAATGAATAGTGTTACCCAGGGTTTTGTTGTTTTTTTGTGGTTCCCCCTCCTCTACCCCCTCCCCGAACTTTATGACCTGATTTGAACTGAAAGCATGAAGAGTCATTAGTACATGTGGCATTGAGGACTATAAGTTCATGGGGGTTCTTGCTGGTATGTATTGTTTCAGATGCATTTGCATTTTGATACAAGTGTAATGTTTCCTATGTTAAATTTGAAAAGTAGTTCTAAGTTTAAGAAGTTGCAATCTATTTCAGCCTTCTCATTTGTTTTCTTCCTTTTGTGAATTTCTTTGTATTCTATGTGATGTTAATTTTGAGATTTATATTGTATATAGAAACAACTGCATGCCTTTGAAACTTGAAAACAAACGTATTGCTCTGTTTCAGCTAATCAGAAAGTGTTAATGGAATGTTGGATGTTCCATTTTTTGTTACAGAACCTGGGCCATCATCAGATTCATTTAATCTTGGCAGCATGCTTATGCCCGCTCAAGAAACAGAGTGGGAAGAGCTTATTCGTACGGGCCAGATGACTCCTTTTGGAACTAAAATACCTCAGAAGCCACTGAGGAAGCCACGGCAGTTAATGCTGAATGAAACATCTGACTTTGAGAAGTATTTAGCAGATCAAGCTAAGTTGTCATCTGAAAGGAAGAAATTATCACTTCTGAAAGGAGCAAAGAAGAAGGCACAGGCCAAAACCGTTCAGCACACAACTTCCACATCCATCCAATCTCCCACAAAGGAGAAAAAGAGTAAAGCCACAACTCTATCAAAAACAGATAAGCGCTTAAAAAAACACATGAGGAAACTTCAGAAACATGCCCTTCAGATTCAGTCAAAAGCAGGGATTCCAAAAGAAGAAAAATATCTTGAGACCAAGGAGAAACTAAGACGTGAGCAGAGTGATGATAGTGGAGAGGCAGAGTATGTACCTGATGAAGAGCTCTTTGATCCAGAAGCAGCAGAAGAGGAAGAACAGGAGGCATCTTCTCATGCTGAGAATGATTCTGATTATGAACTTAAGTCTTTGTCAAGGAAAGGAAAGTATTTGGTTAAGAAAGATTTTAAAGATGATGATGATCCTGACTTCTGTCCAAGCTCTGAGGAGGAAGAAGAGCATGCAGTAGGAAAGCGCAAAATAAAGAGGTGGAGAGATGATGGGGATGAAGACTATTATAAACAGAGACTAAGGTTAGTCTTGGAAATTTTTGGTGTCCTAGTCCTGAAAGTATTGGTGTTTGTTATTTGTAAAATTGTGGATGCGCCCAAAGTAGAGTATATAAAACAATATACTGACAATATATTTACTTAAGTAGGGTTTTCATTTGCAGATCATACTCGTGTGAAAGGTAATATATCTTGTTTTCCATTTGGTAGGTGAAATTGCAGTGCAAACTAACTATGATCCTTTGGAGGAGAGCATTTTTACACATGGTGAGAGAATTCAGGTTTAGGTTAAGGAGGAATTCTTAGTTTGCTGCTCTAGTAATTAACTGTACTATTTGAGAATAAATAGCTTGAACAAATGTTAGTTACATACTATTTTTGTAGAATATGTTAATTGAAATCAGATGCCACAGGAAGTTAATGTCTGATGCAGAGCTTGTCTTGGAAAATGTGACACAAACTTTCCTTTACTTTTGTATGAAGGACAGAGAGAGGAGCTTAGTTCAAATTTGTATACTCTTTAATCAAATATTCTTCACCTCTGTACCTACACTCATCACAATATACTTAGTATTGGGTAGAACTGTTTTTTACTTTTTTTATATAGGTGAAAGCTACAGGGTACTGTTGTCAGTGTTGAGTGGAGCTAACTGCACTGCGTAGATGACGTTATCAAAGCAGACTTTCAACCACTTTGTTTTGTAAGGATTGTGTATCCTTCGACAAAACTTACAGCTTTCTCTTTGGGCAGACCAATGCGTTAACTTGATGCTCAATATAAAATGGCTCTCAAATTTAACGCCTTTTTAAAAATGTACTGGAAAGACTTAAAGCCTGTATTTTTGTTAGTACATTATATCTCTTGCATAAATTATGGTGGATGATGTAAGTAGTGAGGTTTGAACATTTACATTGCTGTTATTCAAACTTGAAAAGAGCTGTCTTGTTTGACTTTTTTTTTAATCTTGCTTTTGATGAGGAATGGTAAACATGTCCTTATTTAAAGAGACAGTGATGATGGTGCTAGTAGTAGTGTCTTTTCCTCCTATAATGACCTATAGTTATAAACTCTAATAAGATTTCTAAGAAGAGACAGCATCTTCTATTAAATAAACTAATATAGTTAGGTAGGAAAATATAACTAAGTTGTCAAGAATGCAAGTTACTTTTAAAATGACAGTTGAAAGCCTTCTTGCTAATTCTGGTGATTTATGAAAGTTGTCCAGCATGGAAATTAATGGTGTCTTTCTAGCTACAGCATACTGTTGAGATCTTATCATAGCTATTGAGCTCCTAAGAAGAGGACTGTACAATGTTTCCATTTTCACAACTGTCTAGAAAACATGGAAGTGGGAGGAAGAAGTGACATGTAATTTGTTCAGCTGTTAAGTTGAACATTACTCATTACTAAATAGATATACCAGTAAATTTGAAAGATATTTCTGGCCATGATGGGATCAAAATTGGCTAAAATGTTGATTTTGTTCGTTTGTTTGTTGAGTTCAGTAACAAGTGGCATCTTGTCTGTTTTCTAGTGAACTTCATATAGAAACCTTTGTCTTGCTTACTTTTAATTATCTTTTTGGATATGTTTCAGCTAGTTTGCAGTTCTCCAGAAATTCACAAGTTCCAACTTGAAAAGCACTGCTCTAAAGCAGAAGAAACTATAGACATGTTTTTTAGGGAAGGACTGATTTAATGTAATGAATGATGAGGACATTGTAGGGTTAATGGTTGGCAGAATGAAAATAAGTTTTCATAAAAGTAAACTTGTGAAATAAAATGAAGTGGTGTGAGAGAAGTCCAGAGGAAAAGGTTCTCTCCATGGGAAAAGATGAGTATTAGTATTAGATGATTTGCTGTCAAAGAGGAGGTTTCTGCTGAAAGCAAAGCTGCTCACATTCCAACTGTAGATTTGTTATTGCTGGTAATGGAACCTCAGGTAGGAAGAACTTAATTCTGCTTTCAGAGCTTGGATTACCAAGGCAGGTGTGGAGCTGACTGAGGTAATAGGCTTGCAGTTCAGGGATGCTGGTTTTCAAAATTTAAGCATAGTTTACTACTCTTGAGAATAGGGAAATTTGAGCAAGAGGTTAAGGTCCATAGGTTCAATTTTTTTTTAATTGGATTCGTTAACAAAAAAAAAAATCTATTAATAGGTAAAATATGTACTATTTTATTGAATAAAACTGTTCTCACATTTAAGTTAGACCAATATTAAATCATTTTTAATCCAGTGTTTTCATCAGGAGTAATTTATTTTGATTGAAAGTTTTAATATGACTCACAGTTTAAATTCATTCAAATGTGTTTTTTAATAACGTTAAGATTGTGACAATTTATCCTTAGCAAGTCATATCATAGACTACATTTCTTTTGGTTACTAAAGTTACAATAAAAGCCTAAATGAATTTTAGAAATATCAATAACTGTAATTGCCACCAAAACACTACATGTCTTAAAAATTTCATCGCTCCAGTTATTGTAGCTGTTATGCTGCAGCTGTCCACATTGATGGTTTTATGCTGACACCCCCAGGTAATCTTCATTATGGAAAAGCCATGAGAAAATAAAACATAGTGAATTAAGAAACATTAAGAATGCTATCACAATGCTGTCATTTGCTTACATTTATGTCTTGTTTCATGTCAGTTTTACTTTTGAATGCAAATGAATGGGTGAGATTATAGTGTATTTTACCCAAGAGAGAGCAGGAGAAAATCTGCTAGGATTACTTTAGTCTTCTGAACATTTAGTCTTGTGCTGGGCGCTGAATAAAGTCCTACACTTTTAAAGACTGGAAATGAGTTTTCTTAACATTAAAACTTTTCAGGGATGGGACTTGAAGATTATTCTGTGTCAAGGGGAAAACGCTGTGATGTTGTTAGAGCATGATAATTAGCTCACAGTGGGACTGCTATGAATATCTAGAACAAGAGACTGTTTTTGGAAGGGGAGCTGGTATTTCTGCAGTAAACAGGGCAGGCAAGTGGGAGCACTAAGTTCTTTCCTTTCATTCCAAAGGTTACTCTGCGGCAGCAGGTGCGCTCAAAGCAAGATGTGTTTAAGAGGTAGTAAAAAGAAAGTTAGCTATACAGAATTCAGCTCATACTCTTAAATTTTCTTAAGAGCTAAATAAGTAGGAGACACTCAAACATTTAAATTCAGGATTCAGAGAAAGGTGGTAGATCATTGTTCCCAACTCTCCTTGATATTGGCTGTTACCAGGAAAATCTAGAGGCCTGGATCAGCAGTCCCTGATTTGGAGCCGAAAGTCTTGGAGATCTGATCTCCATCGGCAGCCGCATGTCGGTTGTGTATAGTATTTGGGTGGCTGTTTCAGTTCAGAAAGGCTCAGAGTTGGGGCTGATGGAACGTGAGCATCTCAGTCCTTGTCTGGTGGGGATGTCCAGTCAGACAGAACAATTTATTTGAAGATTGTTGAATGAGGGGAACTGCACCTGTTTCTGTTAGTCTGTTTTGCTATTTGGCAGCTTCTACTTAGAATGAAAAAGTACAAGCAATTTATGCAGGTTAAATGCACAGGATATAAACCTTTGCCAAATTTGCAACAAGACAACCGTATGGTTTTCTGAGGTTACTCTTTCTGAAGATTTTGCGGATGGGGAAGCTGCAGGCTGTCAAGATTTTTTTTTTTTTTTCCTTTCTCTTCACTCCAAATATTTATCAAAAATTTCCTATGCGTTTAATAAAATACATAACTGAATAACTTTTTGCTGCTTATAATAAACTCAGTTGAAGCATTATATTATAAACATCATTAATATATATGCATATTGCAGTTATTTGGATGGCTCTTTGTTCAGTTGCTGTCAAATACTTGCACACAAGGCTCTAAAAGCTGCTGCTTCTTTCCAGGCCTTTCAAGTGACATCAAAAAGACTGAGTTGCTGGAAATCGTGGCTATACTGTGGCTACAGTACATAGAGCAGCTGATACAAAGGATCAAACCAAAAATGAAGATTGGCCAAAAATCAGTTGTATTTTCCTTTAGCACATAAAAAATGATCCATCTGTCTATGAAATATCTGAGTCACTGAATCTTTCAGTGTTTCAGAGTTATAAATTAAAAATAAATAAATAAATATATATTACCTTTCCTGGAAGACAATTTCTTAGAGCATCTAACTGCTCTTTAAAATGACAAAGCCAAGACACAAATGAAGATATATTTTGGCTCACTTACTGAGTACACCTTTCATTCTAAGCTCAAGTGTGTAGTTGTCTACATCAGTATCAATTTACTTGCAGATACTTGTGCTACTAACTGCATGTATTTCATCTGTTAGGATGTACCAATTAAATTCACCCATATAGACCATAAAAAGTTAGATCAGAAAAGTAATGCCGAATGCCTCAATTTAGCAAATTAAAATAATCTGTAAGGGATTCTTAGCTGTCTAAAATAGAAAACATATTGTGCTTCAAAAATGCAAACTATATTAAACACTCAGCTTGGTTCCTCACTGTGTTTAAAGAAAAAAAAAGAAAAAGAAAAAAGCAAATTGTGCTTATTACTCTGTTTTAGATGTAGAATTTCTTTCTTGGGTATTGCAATAAGTGGGAAATGAGATTAGTATGTGAACACAATCCTACATTAACAAAGATTTTAATTGTGTGATATATGACTTTCATACTGTGCTTGTAGGATAAAAACATAACCCATGCTAGAGACCAAGGAAAATGTAATATTTCTCAAAGATCATGCTTGTATTTTCAAGAAGCTTTAATACAGCAAAAATGTATTTCATGTTTGTTTTGGCATGCTAATAAGGTTTAACTGAGATTAGTAAGGAATCTTCTTATTAGGTCTATATATAACTCTGTGATCAAGTACAATGTGTGCTGCTGCTCTTCCTCTCTCCAAAACACAGCATTCGTGGAAGTGTGGAGGACCAGACTGGCCAACTGTCTGCTCTGCTCTAGGAAATAGTGTCTTCCCATTGCCTCCATTTCCCAGTGCAAGGGATACTTGTACTTTAACTTTTGCTGTAGAGTATACCTGAATACAGTGGTTTACATTAAGTGCACAGCTTACCAAAAAAAAATAGGTAACTTCTTCCCACTTTGCAGTTGTTTTGTTCTGGCATTGACAGCAAAGTGCTTCTACTTCCTTTGAGCAATTTTTTCCCTTTGGTAGACATGCAGCACCAGAACCTTCAGTTCTATGATTCTTGTAGTTACACACTTCAGTACAGCATGTATCAAGGAAACATTTCTTTAGGAGAGTTAGGAGCATAACTCAAATTCTGAATGTACTGATTTTCCTATATATCTAATAATGTAAGAGATATATCGACTAGATTAAAGTGAAGTGACTAAATTCTTGCCAGTGATGATTGACAGCCAGCCCAGGAGAGCCATCCACTTTTGTTAATTGTGCTAAGGAAAGTTGCTTCTTCATTATTTTGGAATCACTTTTTCTAGTGTACGCTAGAGGGCAATCTCTTTCTTCCCAGGGGAGACTGAAGTTTCAGTGTTGACTAGTAGTGATTTGCACAGAAATCTAGAATTAGAGGCTGACTCTTGCACAGATTACCACCCACTTTGTCACTTGTATTTATTTAATTTAGTTTTAGTATGGATTCTTTACCTAGCTGTCACTTTAGAAGCCTTGTAATTTGTGACTGTTTGACTATAGTGTGATAACCAGGTGTTTCCTTTCTTGTTTTCAGGCTTTAACTCAGTCAGATAAAATAATTGACAAATTCAGTCATTTCTCAATTCCAGAAATGATAAAGTCTGAAGCAATCACTGTCAGCATTTGTCAGTTTGAATCATTGGTCTTTTTCTGGAATTCAGTATAACTGACCACCTGGGCCTGATGACACAACACTGTAGTATAAAACAAGAACAAATGCGTTTTCACATTACCCCCATATTGCACTTGCCTTTCTGCATGTTTTGGCTTCTAGAACACAAACGTTATTTTCCTAAATCAAACACTTAACAGCAGATTGCTTGTCAAAAGTTGATGTTTGTTGCCATTCCTGCATTAATATAGTGAAGTTAAAGTGTCTATGAAGAGGCGGTTTATATATTTTTGACATTTTATATATTTTTCATATATATGAATGTGATGTTTTATGACTATATAAAGATGTGATGTAAATATGATGTTTTATGTATTCTATAGTAAATTCTTCCTTATTTTTATAAAATTGACTTTGCTTAATGAAATTACAATAGTCTGAATGTTTGCGCATAACATATACTAGCAACCCATAAACTTGAATCAGAAAAATGCAAACATCTTTGTCTTGCCTGTTGTTTTTTTATGAATATACACTCTTTTCTCATTGGGATTTTTGCTTCTGAAGGTAGGGTGATTTCACCAAGAGAGACCAAATATTTTTGAAGTGATGCAGGCTAAATCTTGCCCCTATTGTGGGTTCCTGATTAATTTTTCAGTGCAGGCAAGTTTGACAGTTACTGCAAGTTGCACGTGTTTGGAGATAGTAGTGCTAAGTTTCATTAAATAAACCAGGACCAAAATACTTTGTTTATGTCGGGGTTCATAAACGCAGACTGCAAGTGTTTTCTCTAAAGATAAGTAAGAGGCTAATCTAGAAAACTGCAGTAATTAGCTTTGAGAAAAACAGAATGTATAGTTGTTTGTATCCGGTGGTATTTCATTTCCTCTTATTACTAACTCAAGTTTTTTAAAAAGAGTAAAGAAAATGACAGAATGAAATTCCTGCAAATTTGCTTTAGCTTGAATTGTATTTAGAGTTTTCAGATCTTTGAGAGGTGGCTTTGAATAGCTGAAGAGTAGGAGAGCAGTCCCTCTCACTGAATCCTCCTCCATCCAGCCACTGCAGCGTTGTTTTAAAGTGTATTTTCCATCTGTTTCTTCAATGCAGAGATGAATGATTAAACCACTGAATTTTCCAGTATCTCACCCAGAAGGTTTTGGTTGGTTGGTTTCTGTAACCTATTACACTTGTTTCTTTTCATCCCATCACTACTACTTATGGCTTTTCCACCCAAAAACCTTCACTTACCATCTCTTGTATATTGGATGCCTGTTTTACTACCAGGCCTCCTCCCAGGACTATCAGGAAGCTTAGATATTGAAGATGTCTTTTTTTTTTTTTTTTTTTTTTTTTTTTTTTTTTTTTTTTTTTTTTTTTTTTTTTTTTTTTTTTTTTTTTTTGAGTCCATTGTATTGCAATTTCTGTCTGTAGCAAATTGTAACTGCCTGTAAAACTTGGAAGGCTTATAATCTGATAGTCAAGAGTGCATACCCTTTTTAGCACATCAGTCTTTTGAGCATGTAGTTGCGTAATTATAATTCTCCTCAGCATGCTACTTATTTAATAATTCAAAATTTTACTATTTAATATTTTGATATTTGCTATTTAAATTAAATGGTAATCTTAACAGAATATATTGTTGCTTTCTGCTTGGTATGAGATTGAGTGTACTTCTCATATAGTATCTTTTATTTGCAATAACTAAACTTTGGCTTCCTCTGTCACTCCAGGAGGTGGCAAAAACAACGTCTGAAGGACAAGGAGCTTCGTATGGCTGAGGAACTTTCTGATGAAAGTGATACTGAATTTGAAGAGGGTTTCAAAGTACCAGGATTTCTGTTCAAAAAGCTTTTTAAGTATGTATTTTATATCTTGTTTTGATGTTATGCAGGCACTGTTATATGCTATTAATATTAGAGTAACAACAGAGTAACAGCAGTGAGAATTTTCAGATGTACTTTTCAGCAACTTTCATTCTGAGAACAATCATTTAGGTTTCAGTAGGTTTTATTTCTGGGAAAAAAAAGCAAAAACTTTGTAGGAGCAAACCTCTAAGAAGTTAAATGCTGTTATATAAAAGTGCAGTTAAGAATGAGCTTCTGAACATATAGTGAAATGCCTGTTAGTAAACTAAGGATTGAGAAGCTGGTTTTGTTTGATTCTGTAAATGCTTTTGTTAAATTTTCTTTTAACTTAGGTGTGGAGAGGAAAGAAAATAAGTTGAAGATAAGCTGACAAGTTGTAATAAAATAAGTAATATAGGTGTTTTTGCGATGAGATAGAGTAAGTGAAAATTTCTGCCAGCAAAAAAAAAGGGCAATTGGGCATTCTGAAAAGTCGCTTTTAGGTCAAATAATAAAAAATAGTTCTTTAAAATTGCAGTGGGCAAAAATTTCAAAAACAGAGTACCTGCTTATTTCCTGTATTGGATGGACAACATCTATGCAATTCTGTTTATTTGATTTGAACAGGACTGATGTGTGGTTATGGGGTTTAGTTTTTTGTGGGTTTTTGTTTTGGGTTTTTTTGTTTTTGTTTTTTGATTCAGTTGTGTTCAAGGATACTTTCAAACATCTCAGCTTCATCTCAGGAAGTGATTTAACTTGGATGCATCATTTGCTTGAATGCACTTTTGTTGGCAGCCTTTCATACAACCATCTTCTCTTTCAAAAACCTAGCACTAAATCCTTACAATTTGTGTTGTAGGCAGCCATGGTTTCTAACAGGCATGCATGGTATCCCCATCAAAAGGACCACTTAGTCTTAACCTCAAAAAAGTTATTACTGTTGTCCTGTGATTCTTAAAAACCAAAGCACTGGCTCTGAAATGGAGTTGAATTAATGACTGTGATGCCAGGACCCTACGCAGCCAATGTGTGGTCTGCAGTTGTTTATGCAAAGGTACTGCAGAAGTAATCATCCTGAGAACGGATGCATGGTCTGAGCAATCTGAAGGGAATTGAAATGAGGCAGACAACTAAAAATTAATCAGGGATATCAGCCTCACTAATGAAGGGTATCCCTGCAAACAAGAGTCAGTTGGCAAAACTTTCTAAGTGGTTAGAAAGATCAATGGAGTTGAATGATTTGTCTGACTTGTAAGTTAAATGCTGAAATCTTCAATGTAGGGAGATTCACAGTCAATAGACATTAAACTTGGAGCTCTGACCAAGTTCAGTACAGAAGAAGGAAGTGTATTGACCCAAGGAGATGTGCATCACTATACTGTAAGTGATTTTTCTGCACTGTTGAATTGAATTCCAAAGAAGTTACCTTATGCTTCTAGAAACAGTAGATTCTTGAGCATTTTCTTTTAGTTTAAGATTTTTTTTTTTCTGTTCAAGTGCATAATCTGTTGCTCCCTTGTATGTTTGTCTGCTCCAAAAAATAATCAGCAGAGTGTACTATGCTGGTGCTACTCTGGAACAGAACTGAACCTGGTGAGCAAGGCTAACTCGCTAGCTTTGCCTTACACTATCTGCACCTAGCCAAAGAGAAGTTGTGCGTAAACAAGAAATCGGCTTTCTACATTCCTTCCTCTCAGTATATGATTTCCCTGGTATGACTGAAATACAGTATTGCTGTAGTGACAATATCATTAAACTCTGCTAGCTGCAGCAGTGAATTTTAAGGTCTGAGTCTAGCATAGTTACTCATGTAAAATGCAATCCAAACAACCCATACCAAAATTATTTTAGGGTGGAAGTAGTTGTAAGTACTCCGCAAAGGATGTGGATGTTATCAGCCTTGAGAAAAGGTGAAGCATAAGAGCATCAAAAATTGTGTAGAGCCATAAGATGAGCCCTGTCTGCCCAGAGTTTGGAACTGTATTTGCAAGACATTCTCTAAAACGGTGCTTCTGGTTTTGTTTGGTTTGTTCTAGCATACTCATCTTTGGACTGACATACAGCATTCCTGTGTTAGGAGGATTTAAAAGTTGGAATCATCTATTTACCTTCATGAATGTACTTTAGTATTGCATCTAGAAAAGGGAGAATAGAAATCTCTGTAGTTAATTAAACCTCTATATTTAGATAGACTTGAAATCTTGTATAGAACTTATTTCCTGCATAGGGAATGGAGAAATTATGTGGATGACTGTTTTATATCCTTAATGACGAGTAACATTGAGAGCTTTCTTTTAAAAAAAAAAAAAAAAAATGTTATCTAAAGTAACATGACTTCCTTTCTTGTTCTCCTCCCATCTTAAAATTTAATTGTGAATTTTTTTAGTTACAGGTTTCAAAACATTTCCTGGTAAATTATCCTCTGCTGATGTGCTTATTTAGACCTGTTATGGTTAGTAGTAGTTGCTAATAAACTCTATTTATTTTGTTTATCTAAATGCATTTGATGAAAGTAACACCCCTCCCTTTTTCTTTTTTTTTTTTCTCTCTTTTTTTTTTTCTTTTAACTTTGGGACGTTCTCGTAGCAGAATTTTTCACAGATGTTATCTTCTGTTGTGCAAATTCCTTTAGAGAGAGAGGGGGAGAGATGTTTATATAATTGCAACTAGCTGTATGCAATCGTAAGAAATAACGTGAAATACTATCATGGAATTTTGAGTCTTTTTTTTTTTTTTTAAAGATTTGTGCTAGATATTAGTCCGGGGAGAACAGCTTCTGATTTGAATTAATATTTTCTCCAGTTCTTTAATATTTACATTAGAAAATGTAGCCTTCATAAAGATATAGTAACAGGAGCATCTTGTTGCAATCATAGCTATTCCTACAAGATATTTCATAGTTGTTTTTGGATTCTGTCATTTTTAAGATGAATTCCACTCTAATAAAAGAGTGAGGATTTTTGGGGTGGGGGGTTTTTTTGGTGTCTTTCTGGTGTAGTACATTTGAGGTGCCAGCATACCATGTGATAATGGCTGAACTGTTAGATGTGTTCTTTGGTCTTTTTTTTTTCTGACTACTCAATCATTTTTTTCCATGTCAACATTCTTCTAAATGCAGACAGCTCATGTCATAAATTGATTTTAGTACTACTTTGTAGATACTGGTGTCATTAGATGTCAGTCTTCCTAAATATACTTTCTTTAAAGAATGAAACAGTTTTTAAGTGCGTGCAAGAGAAAGCCCCAAAATGAACAGTCTATGTTTCATGATACAATTTCTCTGGTCCAGGATCGTGACAGCTCCTTTTTGGCTTGTCATCATAAATGATTGTTTTGATTGTTTGAAAACTAGTACTTCTACGTGGAATTAATTTTGCATCATTGCTTATTCTATTCCCAGTCTTTTACTGGTAATTGTAACTACCCTGATATTTTCACACAGCAATGTTTTGTGGCAGCCCATTCACTAGAATAGTCTCTGGTTTGCCTTTCAGAATGCTTTATCTTGTTGTCTTTTTATCCTTTACTGAAGGAGATTAATGTTATTTAAATTCTGTAAAACCAAAAGTGTGCTTTCACAGATGAGATCTGTTTCACAGTGGAATGTAAAGCACCTACCTCGTGGAAGTCTTAATTTTTCATTCCACTTCTTGCATTCCAAATAAAACAATTTATTAGACTCTTACATGGCTTCTTGTCTGAAACAATAATGCTTTGTTAGAGTAGCTTCTCAAGCTACTTCTAGCACTTAAAATATACATGAAATAAAATACCCTGAAATTACTGTGACTATCAGTTTAATTAGAAATATTTTAGCATGGCATAAAGAATGACTGTCACATGTAATGTCTAAACGCATCAAAAATGTATGCCCTAGTAAATACAACACTCATGTAAAACACACATCCAGCATGTTACTGTAACTAGTATAAGAACCTTACCAAATGATTAATTCATGAGTACTTTCTGTTATGATCTGTATTATCAAACATTTGCCATCTTCTTTCTCCTTGTTTTAGGTACCAACAGACAGGTGTTAGGTGGCTCTGGGAATTGCACTGCCAGCAGGCAGGAGGAATTCTGGGAGATGAGATGGGATTGGGCAAGACCATCCAGATAATTGCCTTCTTGGCAGGTCTGAGCTACAGCAAGATGAGGACTCGTGGTTCAAATTACAGGCAAGTGCTTCTCTGCAGACTGTCAGTCTGTGGAGCTCAATTAATATTTCATCAGATGTATTGCTGGTGGAGGAGGGCCCTGTGAATTATTAATGACATTTCAATTACAATATTCCTTTAATTCTTTTAGTGGGGGACATCAAAGGAAAAATTTTACGAGACAATGGAGCTGTAGGGCAGGAAAAATTAAACATGTAACACTTTTAATGAATTCCAGGCATTGATGCTTCATTTTGCAGATGAGCCACACTAGATATTTTGGGTCAATACAGTGTCTAAGGTTAGCTTCCACAAATGGATTGTTTACAAACTCAATTACATTAATATCAATAGTTTACACAATATGGAATTTTAAAGTAGATATAATACCTTTAGTTCCATTATTAAATTTTATATTAAAATATTTGTTCTGGCAAGACACCAGATGAAAGCTTTACAGGAAGTAGCAAGCTGATTTGCTATGAAAGCTAGAGTTTCTGATCGGTGGAGAATCATCTATGCCAAAAAAAAAGATAGTAATAATAGGAACAACTGTAACTCATACCAGGGAATTCCCATCTGCTTTCTTTTTTCCTGCTTTTGAAAATTGTTTGATTCACTCACCTTTCTTCCAAAGACCTTTCATATTATGTTACTGAATAGTAGTAATAATTCCTTCTTCATAGCTGAAATTATGGGAAAAGATGCTTCTTGTTGGATTTACAAATGCATGCATGCTTGCTAGTTCTGTTGGCTTGATTTCCTGATGTGAATTACTACATACAATTTAGGATGTACAGTAGTAGTAGTAGTATGTTGGAAATAAATTTTTACCTTGCTTTTTGTAGAAGTGTATATAAATCATGCTTATCAGGAACATGAAATGTCAAATAATGTTTTAAATAGAAATTATTGGTGTCTTTCAGCATCATTTTATTCTCCAGCTGATTTTCAGTTTTTTGATACATGCAGTAAGGCTAGTAGCTCCATTGTGATAGTAATTTCTGGGAAGAAGCCAAGGGTTTTTTGTGCATGAAAATTCTTGTTTTACTTGTGTTTCATAAGGCGGAAGGTCTAAATTACTTGCTCCTTGCATGGTTAAGCATTTTCTGCTTCTGCAGTTTGAACTAGGAAGGTGTTAGTACTCACTGACTTCTGCTGAAAGGCCTGGTAATCTTATAAGCAGAAGAGCAACTCTCTGTTCAGTCTGGCTGAGAGATAGGAATTGTTGAGTGGACAGAGTTGTGTGGACAGCTAGCATATTGCTACATGAACCTGATCTGGCAGTCTTTCCCATCATCTCTTGCAACTTCAGTTCTCCATCTGAAAGATGGAGATATATTGTTTTGATTATTCTGAACGATTATTAATATTATCATATTTTTGGAGGCACTTTGGTATTAATACAGTAAAGTCTCTGTAAATTTTTGTAAACATTCAAAAAATGCAACTGAAACAGTGTCAGTCTCTGCAAACCATTCTTTGCTTCAAAGTAAGATGAGTGAAAACACTTTTGATTCCAAAATTCTTCTGTTTTTTGAAGCATCTTCAATACTTGAAATAAGTATTTGAAATACTTCTTGAAAACTTGAAATCTATTTCAAAATTTCCAATACTCAAAGACTATTTGAAGTATGACATTCAGCTTACTAATTTAATTTCTTCACTTTACAGTAATAGCCACACAGGTGGGCAAGGCCAGATGTCATATGAGGTATCAGTGGAAATTCTGCACACATGATGGTCTCAAGATATAAGGGAGACCAGACTTATAAGGGAAAGGAAAGGTCATTTGTTAGAAAAGTTGAGGTAGCTGGAGGGTAGAAAGGTCTGTAGCTGACAAGTTAAGGTAGTTGGAAGAAGCAAATGAGATTTCAGATCAATGGTCATTTCATCAGGAAAGACAAAGTAGCAGATCTCTCATCAACTTTAATTAGACTATGTACATTTTGTATATAATACTTTTTTGTTGAAGAAAGAGATAAGCACCATCCAGGTTGTCATTCTGCAGATGTCTAGTAAGTCCTTTTGCAAGACTATATCCCTATGTTTTCTATGAATAGAAGTAATAAAATTTTTCTTAATGACTTTTTCTCCTAAAGAAATAAGTCGCCTTGATTTGTATTAGTATTACCACAGGAGGAAGTTCCCTTTTGCTATATTGTTTGGAATTTTACTATTTATGTGCTTATATTGACAGACGCATATATTAGTTCTACAATGACTAGGCTCTTAGAGCTTCACTCCATTTATCTTGCTTTGAAAACACGGACTTCTAGAAAAAGAAAATGCCAGTCGATTTCCATAACTCTCATATTCAACTTGAACTATTGTGTCAGGCTATTTTAATAGACCACTTAATACAGAATATTATTTGACGCTGAAGTTCTCTTTATTTTATTTAAGGTACCAAGGGTTGGGTCCAACAGTGATTGTTTGTCCGGCTACTGTGATGCATCAATGGGTGAAAGAATTTCATACTTGGTGGCCTCCTTTTAGAGTTGCCGTTCTCCATGAAACTGGTTCTTACACCAACAAAAAGGTAGCAACTGACATTCCAACAGGTTTTTCTTTTGTGTGTTAGCAAAAAGTATTCCTTTTTCCTGAAGATTTCTGTGCTCTTTCTCTGTTTGTTTTAAAAGAATGAAACATTAATTGCATATAGTTGTGTGTGTTTTGGTTTCGTTTGACTTTTTGAAACTGTGAAAGGATTGCACCTCCGCTGTGGTGTAGAATAGAATTACCTGAACAAAACAGACATATTAGTAGATTTATCATTCAGAGAGCTGTCATAACTGGCCCACTTGTGAACTGATCTAATGCATTTAAGTCATATGGTGCCTCTGGTATTAGATACACCTTAATTTGTCATGGAAATACAAAATGTATGATGGTTTTAAATCGTTTTAATCATAACACATTCTTTTCCTTGAAAAGTTTTATGTATCAGTGTCCAGTAACAAACATAATATGATACATAATGTATTTTTATTTAGGTAGGTAACTTTCCTGAATGTTTTCAGTGAAAATATTTATGCTGAAGGTAGGTATGTCTGAAGCTTGATCACTCTCAGGGAGTTTCTCAGAGAAAAACTTTCAAAAAAAGGTTCTGATTTGGAATTTAATGTGATCTTTTTTTTCCCCTCTGTCTCATTTTCCGCAAGGCCATTCATGTATGAAATATGTTTTTTTTTTCTAGTCACTTTTACAGTGCAGTAAAAATCAAGCACACCTACATGCATGCTATGCAAAAAGGAAATGTTTGCAATTTGTAGTTCAGATATTTAAAACAGAAAGAAAGATGCTGAAAGTATCTTCCCTTCTCTGGATTCAGTATGGAAAATCTTCTATACTTTGGATAATTTGCAGAGCTTCTCTGTAATTTTCCACAAAGAGTCTATTCAGTAGGTGCCTTGCTGTTATTCAAGTGCGTGATCCATCTCTTTCCACTGCCTGCTTTACAATTATGGAACAGTCTGCATTATTATCAGCAAGCTTTGCTGCCTCTGATCAGACTAAGAACCTGTTGGCATAATTGGTGAATTGTTTTTCCTTGTGTTTTTATGCATCAGAATATCTTTGATTGATGAATTAATTCATTTAATATGCACGAGCATGCTAAGTTCTTATCAATTGGTCAGTCTGTTGGTTGATACCACCTAGTCTCATTTTCTTTAAAGACAGTATAATTTTGTTTCACTTTTGTCTATTTTGTGTTTAGGGTGTATGCTTTTTTCTTTCATTTTCCTTTTTCTTCAAGAGGTGTATTTGCTACCTTTCGTCTGTTTAACCTGTGTCTTATTGTGTGTGTATCTTTTTCCTTAAACTGATGAGCCTGAGTTCTGTGAAGCTTTAATCCCTAGTAGCTTGAAGGAGGGTAGCACGGAATCATAGATTCTAACCCCTCCACACACACCTGGCCTCGTATTTCAGATACTTAAATGGATCTGCAGGATTCAGCTAACCGTTGTTTAAATTTCTCTTTAAATATTTATTGAGTTTCTTGTAATAATGTTAAAATTGTACTTGATTGTATGCTTAATTGCACTAGATCAAACATATTGTGAGATAATCAGTCCTGTTATAGTACTTGGTGAAAAAAGAATAAAAATCTCTAATGTGCTAGTAGTTGCCTTTTGTTCAATTAACTTGGTACGTCTTCAAGTCCTAGTAGTCTGTTGGCCACAACAACATACTTGCATGTCTTCCTAAATTAAAATGAAATTATGTATGCTTATTTTGGGATATTAGTTAATGAGTTGTCAGATGAGTTGAAATATTTGCATCTGCAGAAACAGAGAAATACTCAGCTTTTCATCTGGCTGTTATCATCCCAAAACCCCATTTTCAACAGCCTAAAGAATTTGAATACCAGCTAGTGACTATAAATAGGCTCAGTTCTCCAGTTTTGCCCCTGTCCTTCATTTTTTAATAGATGAAAGAGGTTGCTTTAAACATGAGTTTGATTCGTGTATTCTTTTCCTGTGTTACTTCCTAATCAAGCTTTTGGCTAAAGTAAATTTTAAAAATAATTTCTCATTCTAAATATCCTTATGCTTGGAAAAGGGGGATTTGTTACTAATTTACTAGTAAAAATTCCACTTGTACACTGTCAGATGAAATTTTATTCTTACCTAGAATTGCTTTTCAACATCCTCTCCTTTTATGAATATGCTAGTGCTGATCTAATCTTGTTATGATGGTTCCACCTTCTCATTACCAATGACATTAGAAGATTTTGCTTCGCATCTGTTTAGATTGAGTAATATTCATCTAGAGACCTCAGTGGCTTTATACTCTGGCTAATGATAAATTTAAGAAATAAATAAAGAAATTGCCATTAGATTCTATAAGAATATATATTATAATATCAATTTACCTGAACAGTAGCCAAATCACTCTGCACCTGTTGTCTCAATATTGCACAGACTTATTTGGAGCTAAACTGACAATTTCAGTATTGGCCTGTTATTCTGTTAGTGCACTGTGGTTTTTTAACACGTACACAAGAAGCTTTGTGCTTGACAGCTAACTTGAAAGAAGATAGGATCTGGAAACTTAATGCTGCCCTCTGATTTGGAGCCAGAAAGATCAGTCTCTGGCAGAAATTCTGCTGGTCTGAATCAGGAGAGGAGTGTTAATGTCCTTTAAGTTAACTAGGTGTTGGAGGGTGAAGTTCTCAATTGTTTTTTGGAAGGTTTTATCCTGTTCTTGCTGAGCAGCAGAATGTGCATGGTTAAAATGCAGTAGACTAACTCGATCTATGGAGAATTATGAATGAGAGACACAAGTGTTTTCTAAGAAACAAAGAAAAGTTAACCTTAAAACTAATGAAAGAGATTTGGGGTGAGGTGGAGGGAGGGAATGGTAGGTGTCCTTCCACCGCAGCAAGAGGCAGTGTGGAGTGCCAGTTGATAAAGGTTAGGTTTGTCTCTTATGTGAGATGTTTCTAAGTACTTATTACTCTTTCCTTGTCAGAAATCCTGAAATACTTGCAAATAGTAAATGTTTCAATATCAGCACAGTGGCAATTTTTATTCTTTATGGGTAGGTATTTTCTATTTTAGAATTGCACCTTCTAAGATGCCCAAGTGTCGGTGATTAAACTGACATGATTAATCCTACCTCTCAGTTCTTTGGACTTGTCCATAAATTTATTTCTTCATAGAGAAGAGTAGGAAAAATATCTCTTCCGAGCTAATTGTTTTCTCATAAATGAATCCTGGCAAAGCCTTGTGTTTCATTTTGGTTAGTGACACAGCCTCTTGCTCAGAAAATAAATGTGAAAGAACAGAGAAGCTTTATATTTATTACCATATTTTAAAAGATTTAAAGTATTCCAGTGACTGCAAAGCTATGTAACCTATAACAGTAAAACGATAGTTATAAATGTTGCAGAGTGAGTTTTTCTTTAAATTGTGCTCTTATTTCTTCATTGTCAGCACAAATTCTTGTTTATTAAAGATTTAGCTTGAAGGAAGTTTTAATTAATTACAGGTTCAGTAAATCCTGACTGGGATTCTTCTGTGGTCTGTTTACAGTGAATGGCCTTCATGTGCCTGTGTTTCACTCCTGTTCTCTCTGCTACATGACAGTGTGATTTATGACTGTTGTTTTCTGCTAGTCCACTGTTTGCCCTCTAGGAGGGATTGGTCTCTTGAGTCTCTGTAATAACAGCAGCACTTTCACAAAACATCTTTTAATGACAACAGTGTAGCTTTCTGTAAGTCAGTCTAATTGCAGACATACCCTATTAATTGCAAAAACTAGGAGAGGTTACATATTTCACAGGCTTTTAATTTGAAATCGCCCGAGATGATTTGTCTTAAGTGTTTGGATGGGGATGCCTACAGTATTCTGTGATGGACCATGGCTGAGACTTGAGGACACAGTTGCAGACTGATGGGATTACACCAGGTAAAACTAAGCTTTGGAGGTTCATACCAGTCTAGGAATCCCACTGTTTCCATAATGCAGATTATTCTAAAAATTGTATATCCTTTTGAGAAAATAAAGATTGTGCCAATTGAAATTATGTGCTATGGTTTTATCAGGAAATGGTAGGTAGAAATTCTAAAGCAGTTAAGTGCAAAAGAATATTCAATGTCTTCATCAGAGAGTAATAGCAAGAAATATTGCAAAAAAGAAATTAATGTGATTTCACCCCTCTTCCGTTTTAACACACTTCTTAGTAAGAAGTGTTCCTGATGCTTAGGCTGTGCAAATCTGTTTAAGATATGATTGTTGTTTTCTAGTTCTGTCTCAATTAAAAAAACTTGCATAATTCATAGCTGCCTTGCAGCCCATTATCCTTTCTCTTTCTGGTTTTGCCCCAGTGTGCTAATAGGCCACCCAGTAAGTCAATTGTAAAGCTGCCATTCATTTTGCCACTTTAGGAGTAGGTCCTGTGTGAGGAAATAATATACACAGCCCTTAAAAAATTACTGAATAACTGCTAATGCATTCCAGAGGTGAATTTATACATAAGCAGGCATGAAGTTTAGGAAGCTCTAAATATGTAAGATGATCTCTTAAAGCTGCAGAGATTCTAAGGTAGCATAGTTATCCACTCACTGTAGGGAAGGAATATCTCTGGTTGTAGATTGACTGTTTTAGGAGTAATTTACAGTAGGAAGAAGGTTGGAGTAGGTAGTTATTCGTGTGTCTTTTTTATACACACTGAGTAGAATGATGTGGGGTGGTATTTAACAGCAGCAATCCAGCAGCAGCTAAGAGCAGTCCTGTTTTGCTAATTCCTGTGTACACATAAGGTAACAGAGTAAAGGTGGTCTGTTAGTTAGGCTGCTTCTTTGAGGGGAAGAGGGTGTTTGGGTTCATTTTCTCTTTCCTTTGTGAGCCTCTTCCAAGTCATTTTTTCCCCTGATGAACAAAGATATTGTAGTTAATTTTCATGAAGTCATTACTTCAATTCTATGGGGAGGATAAATGTAGGAAAGATGAGATCCTGGATTACTGTGGAAGTATCTAAGGAAAGTACCTAAGACTCCTTGCCCAGCATTTTACAACCTAAAAACTACGAAAAACAAGGGGAAAAAATAAAGCTTGCAAGAGAATTAAAACATTTTGTTATTAAAAAAAATACATTGCCCCAATATTAAGAAGGGTAGGATAGAATTTAGGATTAACTAAACAGATTTATGTAATTTTCTTTTTTCTAATTTATTTATTTTCTTCTTCCGTTGGATTGTCTTGGTAGTCTGCAAAACTGGGTTTGGGAGATGAATAAATATAGGAGAGCTTGGAGTAATCGGTTACCTCAGTCAGGTTTCATATTTGTGTATTCCAGATATGACCTTTTGCTGGGGGGAAAAAAAGAAAAATCTTTTCCTTTCTCCTCAGACTTTAGTTCAAATTCTGTTAAACTTCAATATACAGTGCTTCATTTTTTCTACAGATGATTTAAGAATCAATAGTGTTAAATCTAGACAAGACTTATCCTTAACAAAGTAAACTATCTTCTTTTTGAAAAGTTTTGGTACATATCTTCAGCAGCAAACCTATAGCTGATCAGGACAGATTTCTTTCTTTGGCCTCTGATACTGACAATATGCACCTTTTGGTTTTAGGTGAGACTGATTCGTGAAATTGCTTCATGCCATGGAATTTTAATTACGTCCTATTCATACATCCGCCTGATGCAGGATAACATCCACAGCTACGATTGGCATTATGTGATTTTGGATGAAGGTCACAAAATCAGAAATCCAAATGCTGCAGTCACACTTGCGTGCAAGCAGGTACTTTATCATAAAGCAAGGGGAAAGTTTTCAGTGCTTGGAGGATTGAGATGGAGTTCAAGACCTAATAGCTTTGTATTGTTTTATCATAAATGTACCAGTTCGAGTCTTATTAAAGAACAAAAGCAAAGAAAAGAAAGTAAGAAATGTTGTACTGTGTAATAATTTGGCATTAGGGACAAATGTGAAATTGCTTTTTAGTGTCCATATCCTGTGAAACAAGTAGAGTTTCTGCTAATAGCTTATGGACAGTATTCTGAAAAAAGTGCTTGTTTATTTCAGAAATATTAGGCTGTGTATTTTAAAATTAAAGAATTAATTTGCTGTGAAATTGAATATCTTGTTTTGTTATCATTGTTTATTGATAGTTCCGCACACCCCATCGAATCATCCTGTCTGGATCCCCAATGCAAAATAATCTAAAGGAGCTCTGGTCCCTCTTTGACTTTGTATTCCCAGGGAAGCTGGGAACACTGCCTGTGTTCATGGAGCAATTTTCTGTTCCAATAACCATGGGAGGATATTCCAATGCCTCTCCTGTACAGGTAAATGCTACCAAAGTATCTCAGGTATTGATAATACCTTGATTGAAGGAAACTGGTCTGTTGCTTCAGAATTGACTTTTGTATGAACCACGTTGTACATTCTAGATGCTGGTCCAGTAAATAGTTACATGTGCTTACTTCTATGTATGCTAAAAGGAATGTTGAACTAAATTAGGCCATTTCTTCTGTGCAGGCTTAGCATATACATGTATAACCGTTACATAAGTGTTGCATCTCAAGAACATTAAATTTATTAGAGGTATTCTCTGATTTAAGTAAAAATAAGCATGTGTAGGGGAATTTGATTAATCTTATATTTTGGTGTAATTAAACAGAGTTTTCCTGTTTAATTTTGAGCTTTAGAAAATAATTTTAAATACTGGGGGGCAATTCTAGAGTCCAAACTGAAAACAATTTCCATTAAAAAGACTAAAATAGCTACCAGAAGCCTGAAGGTATTTAAACTATTTAATTTCAAAAGATGAATTTTTTAGAATGATCTTTTTAATAAGTATGTGTATTCATAGTTTTGGTTGTCAATATTTATGACTAACATCTCTCATGCTGATTGGCAGAGAACTTGTCTGTATAGTGGTAGCCTGTATAGATTAAGCGTTCCATACATATGCTAATAAAGTTGTTCCATTTTAACATTCTTTTTAATCTTTTATTCACTTAAATTTCTAAAATTTTATTTTCCTTTGAATTTAAGTGCTTACATAGTCATCAAAGGGTTCGTAATTTACTTAATTGTATAGACGATTTGGTTTTTATGTATCAATAATTTATTCTTTGTTTTGTGTTAAGAGAAATGAAGGTATTTTTAGCCATTATGTCCAGTTAATACCCATCTCACACGTCCATTACCCATTATGGAGCCATATGCTCCATTTAAGACCGGAGTGACCTTTTGTTTCTGTGATCATGGGGATTTTCTTGTACCGATTTTTTTTTTTTTTCCCCTTCCTCCCCACTGATAATAGTCTCAAGTGGGCACTAATCATCACTTATTGTCTAGTAACCACCATAGCTCTAATTTCCTTTTGATCTGCAGTGTATTCTTTCCATATGAATCTTGGTTTGTACTCATAGGTTGATTTCTAAAAGGGCAAATCATTCTTGCTAACCAGGCAATCTTCTCTCTTAATTTCTTTTAAATTAGGAGAGGTAAATTAGCAATATCTGAGGAAGACCATTCAATAATGTTGTTTAGCATAACATAAATTGCAATAAATCTCATGTTAGCAACAATTAACTATGTATCAGCACAAATCATAAATGTTTATAGTATCTTATGTTTGAGGATTTTCTTATTACTAATTAGTATTTTTGCCTGTTCCTAGAACTGGTATCAAGAATTGAAAACAATTTTGTGCCTTTTCTTCTCTCTTAGGTGAAAACTGCATACAAGTGTGCATGTGTGTTACGAGACACCATAAACCCCTATTTGCTGCGAAGAATGAAGGCTGATGTAAAAATGAGTCTTTCCCTTCCAGATAAAAATGAACAGGTTTGCTTATCTCTACTATTAGATTTGAGCCCCTTTTCTCCCCAGATCTTCATCTTTCACAGACTTTAGCAGGCTATTAGCAGAATAAATGCTGTTTAGCAAAAGATAAGATGTAGAACTTTTAAGTTGCTTACTCTTTTCACCTGTTTTCTGATTGTGCAATGTCTGTAGTCCTACAGGACCTGTACAACTGTATTTCTATCTAAAAACAAGGGGTATAATAAAGTGCAATTGGGTCTATTTTATGCTTTTGAGTGTACTCATTAGTGCAGCCCTCATAGACCATAAAGGCATAGAACTGTCTGTGAGATGTCTTCTGTTGTGCTTCTCTTGTTGGAGATTCAAAGTTGTTTACTAATAAAAGGTTAACTTAGGCAGCAAATAGTAGAAAAATACCTGATGGCAGTAGTTCATATTGCAAGCTAGCTGAGCCCACATATTCTGATAAGTTACCAAAATCTTAAGTCTTTTGATCTGAAATTTATTATTTTGTCTACAAAGAACTTAAATATTTTTAGAAAATATTTTGATTGAGAGTTGAGAGGATAATTTAAGAGGATGGTTGGAACTACTGGAATTTCTACAAATACTTGTAATAAGGATTACATTTTTGTTCCTCAGGTTCTTCAGCCTTTTTTGTCCTGTCCTGACTCCTTTTCTGTGTTTCCACCTCCTTCCCTCTGAAAGAGAAACAGACATGTTAGTGATTATTCTTAAGTGCTGAAAGGCAGACAGTACAATAAATAGGATAGATTCTCTGTTTTTGCTCTGCAACCTCATGTGCTTTTTAATCAAATTCTCTTTTCAATATACTTCAAGGAATCTGGACTTTTTACTCTAAGCACACAATCATAAGCAGACTAACAGAATTTGATTTTGCTTCTTACCAGTCACAGGGCTGTGCACAAGTTTGGCTTCCAACATGATGCTGTGTGTCTTGTAGGATGCAAGGAGGTGATTTTGTTCCATTTTAGCTTTCAGGCTGTTTGAAAAATCTTTATTTGCTCATGCTCAGAGGCTAATGACAGAACAGATTATGTATTCTAACTTGTTGTTTTCCCATGGGTACTAAGAGAATTTGCAAGTTGAAGAGACATAGCAGACACAGAGGAAGGCATGTTCTGTAAACGGCATTGACAAAGCTAACAGGGCGCAGTTACTTAACTGAAACTGGAAAAAGGCAGCACTTCCAAAATTAAAAGAATTTGAGTGGGAAAGTTAATGAACAGAAAAGGGTGTATAAAAATGCTGGAAAAATATTAATGATTGTGTGAATTCTCTAAAAAATCTTAACAGGCTTTTTTGTTTTGGTTTGGTTTGGTTTTTTTCCTCTCCTCAATCTGGGGTGATCTCTGTGTAGTAATATAGTAATATATTTTAAACTTAGTATTTCAACATGTCTAGACCTGCCTGTGAAATTTCCTTGTAGCTAATTATAACTATAACTTATTATATCTGGAGCTTACAATTTTGGGTTTGGGGTGTTTTTGTTTTTTATAGGTCCTGTTTTGTCGTTTGACAGATGAGCAGCGTCAAGTCTATCAAAATTTCATTGATTCCAAAGAAGTTTACCAGATTCTCAATGGGGACATGCAGGTTGGCATTATTACAGTCAATGATGGCAAGTGGAGTTTGATGCATGAAGTCATAGATTGACCTTTGTCTGCTAGCTGGTTTCTGACAGAAAGGGAACCAAACACATTAATCTCAATTCTGCTATTGTGAATGTCTGTTCTTTTTTATCTCACAACTGTTTTGTGGAATTCTTAGTGTTCCCTAATAGTGTGGTGACAGGACAGAAGTGGAAAGGGGTTTGAGATGTCTGTGGTCCTTGTTAGATGACCTGCTGTAGCTTACTGTATGTGGGCTCTTAACAAACAGCAAATGTGAACTCAAGAGAGGAACTTACTCTGACACGACTGCAGTTGAGAGAAGATAACTACTTCTTGTGACAGCTAATGATTTCACATTCTTATGATACAGCAGAGCAAATAGGCTTCCTTGCTTCTATTTCTTCTCCCAAATTGTATCTGCCTGCATGTGTGCATTCTTTTTTGCAGAATTCTCTTAGTTTTATCATAATAATAGGCTCCCAAATAAAGTAGAATTTCATTAATTTTGTCTTATGCTGCTTTTCCTGAAATACTCAGTGAAATCAGTGTTAGTGCCTGGCTCTTCTAAAGAGCAACCCAACATTATCACTACCCTTCTTGATTAGATTTACTCATTGCTGTTTCTTTTCCTTAATCACAGCCCATATAGATTTAAAAAAAAAAAAAATCCACTAAAATTTTCTCTCTTTTTTTTTTCTGTTTTTCTTTTTTAGATTTTCTCAGGACTGGTAGCACTGAGAAAAATTTGTAACCACCCTGATCTCTTCTCTGGTGGTCCCAGGACTTTGAGGGGTTTACCAGATACTGAAGTGGAGGAAGCAGATCAGTTTGGGTACTGGAAACGTTCTGGAAAAATGATAGTGGTCGAGTCCTTGCTGAAAATATGGCATAAGCAAGGGCATAGAGTGCTGTTTTTCACTCAGTCAAGACAGGTAAGATGAACTGATTTTAGTCAACCAAGACTTGCACTTGCATAATCCCCAAAAAGCATTCCACTCCTGCACTCTAACAGCAAAACAACTACTCTTTTTTTCTTATTTATCTGAATAACATAAGACAATGAATTTTCTGCTTGTTAAGGTTTAACAAGTTGGGTTTTTTTCTAAGAATGTTTTTGATTTTTTTTTTTTTTTTTTTTTGTTTTTGTTTTTTTTTCTCTCATAACAGATGCTGCAGATCCTTGAAGTCTTTGTGAGAGACAGAAACTATTCCTACCTCAGGATGGATGGCACCACAACAATAGCTTCCAGACAGCCCCTTATAACAAGATATAATGAGGTGAGATGTATCCCACACTAAGGCCTGTTCATAGTTTGAGCATTCCTTTTTTTGGTCTCTTTTTAAATACACTACCTCAGTTCTGACAAATGTATCTGGGAAGTTCAGCTAAGTGAAACCACTTGCCTTGTGGGAGGAAAAGGAGTCATCATATTTTCTTTAAGTTAGGTTTTGTCCTAAGGAAAAAAAAACCCCACAATTGAAGAGGAGGAAAAGAAATTTTAACTGAAGAACAGTAAATAAATAAATTGAATAAACTTTATACCAAACTGCTTTTATTTGGCAAGCTTAATTCCCCTCTTGACTCACTTAGCATATTTGCAAATATACTGGTAAATGCAGGGAGTTTTTTCATTTTTTATTAAACTTGATGTTATATTAATAAAAAAAAAAGGACATAACAAGAACAAGCTTGTGCTTTTGGTAATTCCTGTTTTAATAATTTTCTCTTGTGTTATAGGACAAATCCATATTTATTTTTCTTCTGACAACTCGTGTTGGTGGCATTGGAGTTAACTTGACAGGTGCTGACCGGGTTATTATTTATGATCCTGACTGGAATCCCAGTACGGACACACAGGTGTGCTTGGTTCATTACATCCTATTTACCAGCTAAGTTGAAAATAAAATTGAAGATGGAATGACTTTTTTTTTCTCCATAAGTTATGTGTTAAAGCAATATGTTGCTTTTCCCTAAGTTGCAGTTACTAGAGATGTTCACTTAGGGGGCAGTTCCACATTATAATTGCTTGCATGGGAAAGCCAGTTTTAGTGGTTTCTACCACATCCTTTTTAAACTCTTACCTTACCACTTTTCAATATTGTTGATTCATATATGCAGTTTAGAGTGTAGTCAGATAAGCAGTCAAAATTATCTAATTTTACTTATTATTTGTTTGGGGGTTTTTTTGATGAATAAACTACATGTTTCCAAAGGTAGTGTATAGCTGTACAAGCTGTGGAACAAGCCACTTGTGAGAGTGGTGATCTGTGCAGGGTAGGAAAAACAGAGCAACTGTTGGGTTCAAGAAGAGGGAGGCAACAGAGACATCTTTGTCACTAGATCGTGTTATATAATTCTGCTCTCAAGACGGGCTGCTGTTGCACGTGTGCTGGAGGAATTGTTCTGTGTGTGATGATCTGTGATGGATTCAGGGTTATCAGGTCACTTAAGAGTTCATGAGACTTAAGTGTTTGAGCTAGAGGGGAAAAAAAAACAGTTTCCGTAAGGCTACACAGGTTTGGAGTAGTCTATTTTTAATTGTTGGTTCAAGGTGTTTCTAGGAAAGCCTTCAGTTAAGGAAAAGGGAAAAAATGTAGAAAATGTACACATTAAATAATGGCAAATTCTGAAGTACAACATTCCAGATATGAGTTCTAATTTTAACCAACGAACTTCTTTGAGATTTTGCCTAGTCATGTTTTGTCTTTCTACATGTTATCTTTCTAAATATTTATTTCTCTGTTTCCAGTTTTGTTTTCCTAATGCTATAGAAATAAAGTGGACCTGAATTCATGAGCTATTTGCTAAATGCTCAAACTAGATCTAAAATGGTGTCTGTAACTCCCTGTCAAATGTGTGTCTGGAAGGTTAATGTCTGTTAAACGAACCTTATTTGTTCTAGGCTCGGGAGCGTGCTTGGAGAATAGGCCAGAAGAAGCAGGTGACTGTGTACAGGCTTCTCACTGCAGGTACCATTGAAGAGAAGATCTACCACAGGTCAGTTGGGCTGATTCTCTGGGTACAGCTCTACAATCAAGAAGATATTTGCAGTGAGTCTGAGTGGCGCACCTGCGATGTGCTCCTGTGATGTGTAACCCCTAATTTGGGTCGTGATGGGCGTGTGTGCCATGGAAGCTTACACAATTTCTGTTGGGAAGTTTGCCTTTGAGTGTTGTGTTTCCAGCTCCCCCTGACTGCTGCTACTGCTTCTGTAGCCAAACATTGGCCAAACAAAGCCAAGTGCCAAACATTGATTTGTGCAGGGGCTGAAGCTGTGTGCAGCACATCCACAATTCACTGCAAATGGCATGAGCATGAGGCCAAGACCAGAAAAATTACTCTGGTTTAGAATTTTATACTTGACAATGAGATGCAATATGAAATCAACAAGTTCTTTATTCTCTCCTTAGGATATGTGAAGATGCATGTTGCATGTACATGCATTTCCTGCACTGCAAACATAGTTTGATTCTATTCCAAGATTGTTTCAAAGTACAAGAATTAAGTCCTTAAAGCAGCCTGTTCATAGTCAGCTTATTTACTCTAGAAGGTAGCTAAAGCCTTAGTGTTCACATTTCTAAATCAATTAAATCTTTTTGTTTGGTTTCCCTTCCAACTGTTTGAGTAGTTAGCTTCTTTCACATGAATTCCAAATGAATATACTTGGGAATCCTCTGGCTAGGCATTACTCTTTAGAACGGGAATAACCTCTTTGATGAATGAAAAGCTCTAAATAATGAAATACCCACACTTATTCAGAGCATATTTTTTTAATCTGCTTTACCACATGGACACAAAGTATCCGCTGTTAGTTGACTTGATTCCCTCTGGCATGATTTGGTTTGAAAAACACTGACCACACTGAGGAAGTGAGCTCAAAGGGTTAGGACAGCCATCAGAAATTAATTTTACTACCAGAGCAACGCAATGAACTTCAAACTCCAAGCAAGTTTTCTTCTCTTTTTGCCTCTGTTTTTCCTCCCTGCAAGTATGAGATCAATGTTTGTCATACATTCCTTGCTATCCCACTGAGCTTCTCTGCTGTTTTTGGTTCCTCCAACCAGCTGAATTGTTTAAATGTTGGCATTTTAACAAGGTCTTGTTTTTCTTTGAAAGAAATTTTTGATGGTTTTATTGTAATATATGTAGGCTTTTCAATTTTAGTGGACAAAAATTGCTAGCTGTGAAATTATTTATTACTTATCTAAGGGATGCCTCGCAGGACATTTCAGAATGGTGGTTACCTGTTGTTTTAAGGGATTGTTGCTATGCAATAAATCCCTGTGTTTAACAATTTAGTGAGTTATTTGAAAGTTACTAACTCAAGATTGTCTTCTGAAAACTATCATCGTCTTCCTACTGCTTAATTGTTCTGCAGGGTAAAATTTGTGCTGATATAGTTTTCAGTTTAAGTAATCTATTCAATACTTAAACATAGCTAGATGTTGTTTTATATGCATTTTTTTTCCATTTTTAGACAAATCTTCAAGCAGTTTTTAACAAACAGAGTACTGAAAGACCCTAAGCAAAGGCGCTTTTTCAAATCCAATGACCTTTATGAGCTTTTTACTCTGAGCAGCCCGGACGTGTCTCAGGGAACGGAAACGAGTGCAATTTTTGCAGGTACATTTTTTTTTTTTCTCCAGTCTGTTAACAGCAAAAATGTTTGAAATATTAGAGAAACTGATGTTAATTTCATTCATCTCTTAGGTACTGGGTCAGATGTTCAAGTCCCAAAACACCAGTTGAAAAGGAAACTTGAAAAGTCCCCTGATAATAACACTTCCAAAGGTGGTCTCCATCTCACAGAAAGCAGCTCACGAAAGTACAGCAAGCCATCCAATTCAGGCACCCCCATGCCTAGTTGTTCTTCTAAAGCAATAAAGTCAAGTGAAGACATGAAAAGAGATTTGGAAAACTTTGACCAAAATACATCTGCGAAAGATAATGCACTAACTACTACTAATATAAATTCATGGAGTGAAAGCGAGGAGAAGAGTTTGGAAAGAGATGAGGCATTTATGTCCCAGTCGTTGCCAAATAACAAAGGGTTTTCAGAGAGTGCAGTGTGTCTTGGCACTGTGGTACCTGAGGAGGTTCGTGGAGCAGCTGATGTAAATGCAGAGGGAGGTCTTGGTCTCACATGTGGTGCAACTGGCTCTTGGGAAGAGCAGGATGCTAAAACTGAAGGTGGCCAGTTGGAGAGTAATCATTATAAATGCACCTCAAAAACAAAACACAGGGTGGATATGCTGCCAGATGAGAGCCCCAAAGATAAGTCTAAGAGGAAGAAACGTCACAAAGATGCCAAATTTGAAGGAGAGCGTATTCCTCATCTAGTAAAACAGAAGCAATATAGAAAAGAGAACAGTGAAGAAAAGGAGGAAGACCTAAAGAAGAATGATGATTATGTCTTGGAGAAACTTTTCAAAAAATCAGGTAGCCTTTGTTATTCAGCTATTCAATAGTGACACACTGTTTAACTGGATGTGTATAGAACATAGCAAGTGAGGGAAGGAGCAGTTATTATTCTGATGGTTAAACCTATAGTAATTACAAAAGATGGGTTCTGTCCATTTAGTTATTAATGAGAAGTTAAAATATTCGTTGTTAACTTGCTCAAAATGTGAACAGCGTTCCAGGAACACGTTTGGATATAGAAGTACTATGTTGTTTCTTCTGGAAATAAGGTTGTAATCAACCTATGTTAACACCAGGGCCTCACTTCTTTCTGTCTTGTCCATAACAAGAGAAATTATCAGTTTACACATGTAATTGCTAAGTCTGTTGTGAATAATGACCTCATCAGCACATCCAAAGTGGTTTGCTGTCAGTTTTTCGCTTACCTGGTACATGAAGTATCTCTTACTGGAAATGACTGTACTGAAGAGTAGAATATATACACAGTCACAAAAGGAGGGGAAGGGAGGGGGGAGTGGTTGTGGCATTCACTTAGTGAATATACATTTTTACATATTAACCTGTAAATTAACAGATTTCTTCCCTCATCTTGCCCTTGTGTGTTCCATTAGGGGTACACAGTGTTATGAAACATGATGCCATTATGGAAGCTTCCACTGCAGATTACGTGCTGGTGGAAGCAGAAGCAAACCGAGTGGCCCAGGATGCATTAAGAGCCTTAAAAGTCTCTCGACAGCGATGTTTAGGAGCTGCTTCTGGTGTGCCTACCTGGACAGGCACAAGCGGTCTTTCAGGTGCACCATCGGGAATAAAGTAAGTTCAGGTTTTGCACTGCTTTTCCAAAGAGACAAGAGTTCCTTATGTTGCTATGGCTTTGTTGGCTTTTGCATCTGGTATTTGCAGTATCATATATCAAAAATTTGTGCTTTGCATTTAATCAGTATATAAAGGCATATCACAAGACCAGCAGCTAGTGCATCCTGACATACAAGGAGGGCTTTACTGTTGCACAGTAGAGGAAAGAGAGGTTGGCAGAGAGTACTTGAAAGCTCTCAAACCAGAACCCCATCGAATCTTTGTTAAGCATATCCAAACCTTTTTGAGAGGATTGTTTCGATGAGTTTCTATGTTTGCATGTTTTTAGGAGTCGGTTTGGTCAGAAAAGAAATCCTATGCTGCTTTCTCCACGTTCTGCTTGCGCATCGCCTGGAAGCAAGAGTAAGGTAAGACAAAGGAGCTAGACTTCTTTCTCTGCTTACTCAGTTTCAAGACCAATGCTGCTTTTCTTTTTGGCTTCCTCAGATATAAAGTACATAACTAAGTAGTGACTAGAGCATATTGCCTACTTATTACGTATTTTAGATGGGTAGCTCCAGTATGCTTGCAATTATTTTTTAAATCTAAATGGTAAATAGATTCCACTAAACAGATGTTGTGGATTTCAAAATCCATCTTTTTTTCATAATCCGTATGTTTGTTTGCAGGATCCGAGTACAATAAGGAAAGAAAACGACAAGAGGAATAATTCCAGTGAGCACTTTGATGGGAAATCAGTGACTGGAGAGTCGTCATCTGGTGCACTAGATTCTTCATCTTTATTAGCTAAGATGAGGGCAAGAAACCACCTTATTTTACCACAAAGGACAGGGAATGAGACAGATGAGAACCTTCAACAAGCCCCAGCTCCAGTGCCAGGTTCAACAGAGTATGATGAATTGCTGGTGGATGTGCGGAACTTCATAGCATTCCAGGCTCGCGTGGACGGCGAGGCCAGCACTCAGGAAATCCTGCAGGAATTCGAGTCCAAGCTGCCGGCGGCACAGGCTTGCGTCTTCCGAGAACTTCTCCGCAATCTCTGTACTTTCCATAGGAGCCCAAATGGTGAAGGTGTCTGGAGACTGAAACCCGAATTCCGCTGACCTTTGCTAAGGTCACCTACGTGTTTTTTCAGCTCCGTTTTTAAAGATGTAATATTTATTTTTCAAAATGAGGTGTTTTGTGGTCCTGATTTAATAACTGACTTGAGCAGTCAGTGGTGCGGCACTTGTTGCAGGCTCAGGGCTAACTTCACTTTAATTTGCACTATTTATATGAAAGTGCAGTCTACCTCACAGATGAAAACAATACACAGTATCAGTGCATTTTCTTTAAAAGAAAATATAAAGGGATGATGAACACATGTACTGACTTTTCCTTGCAATAAGATCCACGGATGTTACCATGGGTTGTGAGATTTTTTTTGATTTCTGTGAAATTCTAAGAACTTTTTGATCATTTGCTGTGTGATACTTGAACATTCATGGGACACACAATATACAACCAAAAGAAACGTAAATAAGAAGATTGAGGTGATCAGTGTAAGAAATCCACTTGTACTGACATTACAAAATCACTGTAAAAAGATGGCATCGATAGTGGGGATGTGTTTTGATGTTGCTGATTTCAGTGTTGCCAGAAGCTAGCTTATGAAGTATAGCTTACCTGACTAAATTTCTTGGAAATAATTCTACTGACATGGAACTTTAATCACAGAAGTTGGGAGCTTGGCAGAGTATTGAGATGCCTCTGAAGTTTTAATTATGAAAAATGGACAGGACTATTGGAAACCCATTTTACTCACTAATCACTGATTTGTTTACAGTCCCATGCACCACTGGCCGTGTACGGTACCTTTGTATTATTGGGGTAGCCATAAAGATGACATTTGCGCACTGTGGACTTGTAGTGGGATTCTGTGAAATATATTTGTGTATCTCATTGTAACTGACTTCACTTACAGTTCCCTGTTAGCAGCTGGAATCTCTTACCTTGACAAAAATTGAGATGTTAGTTCCTCAAAAGGAGAACGAGTTCCATGTATGTCACTAAACATAATCACTTTTGGTCAACGAGAGGGATAAGGGGAACAGATTCTAAAGTTGCAAGTCACGTGTATTCTGTAAATAAAGAAAATCTCAGCCTCTCTATCAGTCAGACAGGCTGTGAATTAATATCCATTTCTTTCCAAGGATGAAAGAATCAATTTGACTTAGCAGGCCTGACTGCTGTATTGGGCCTGTTTTCAGTGTGTTGATGTGCCAGGTAAAGAAATCTTCTGTGGAGAAGGGGGAAAAAAAAATACTGAATAGATTATGAGAGCAAACTGACACCCTTGCACATTTTTGCGGGAGTATTGAATTACTGTATAGATTAAACTACTAACAGCTAAATTTGCTAATGTCCTCCTCTTCCCTAAGCTGTAGGGAAAAATTGAGCTACTGCATTTTTTTTCTTCAAGTTACAGCATCTTTTTTACTTCTAGTGAAAATGCAAACAAATTTGAAAGATAACTGCTGAAACAAGCATACAAACTGTTTTACTTTGCTATGCTAAGAAAGGTGGTATTCCAGATACTTCCAGGAACTTTTCCTGTTATTTTTGCTCTGTGCTAAAGAATCACTAGAGAGATTGCAGACGGTGGTGCATCACTCTTTCAGGAACTCGTCACAGTAGTTGGCTTTTCAGACTGGAACTGGAGAGGGCTGGCAGCCCAGGAAGTCCAGGAGTTTGGATGCAAGATTGTGGCATCTTTTCCTGACACTTCTTTTTCTGATCCAGTTTATGTTTGTAAGGGCTTTCAGGAGACAGATTAAATGAAAAAAATAGCTTTCAATTACAAAAATGCTCAGAAAGTGGTAAGTCTATTAATATGACTTATAATGGGTCAGCAAAAAGAGTATAAACAAAGCCATTTTGCTCTTCTCTGGAGCTATAGAGGGTTTTAATTGGTTCTGGATGTTTCTCCCCTGAAACACTCCAGGAATTCAGCTGTTAGCAAAGCTGCTCTTGTTGCCTTAGCTGTCGGTCTGTGTGTCTGCTTTTATATACTACATCCTGTCTTAAAGGCATCGTTTCACTGTCCTAGTGAAAGTTTGTCGCTACTCACTGATGTTTTCTTCATGTAAATGGACTTGCATGTGTTTTTATAAATCTCTGGATTTTATGGAGTTATTAAAATAACAAAAACAAAACTCTGTTCTAGAAGTCTTCCTGGGATAGATAGAATGGTTTGGGGAAACAGTCTTTTCCTGTGGTATGGGTTCTGTGAACAAGTTATTTTATTTAAGTACATTTTATTCCATGAAACTTCAAAGTATGAATTCTAGCAACTAAATATTTCTATTATTGGTGGAGATTTAAACACTAAATGGCTAAATTAGTATAATATTCAGAAAATATTTTTAAGCATTTGATTTCAACTATTGTATGTGTGTGATTAAAGGTCTATAGATTGATTCACAGATAGTGGTGGCTCTGGAATATAGCTGGAGTACCTCTTAAAGTAGAAAAGTTGTTTCTGACTATGCTTAGAATACTCTCATTCTCCATCTGATTTATGCTTGTTTAGCTTTACCTTTGTGTAAAGTTAATTTCTGTCAATGTCTTTAAGGCAGATCTGACACAACAGTTAATAGTCTTGCACAGACAAACATTCACATTCACCATCAAGTATTTTATAGGTGTAGAGCACTTTCAAAAGCTTGCTTTTTAGCCTTCTCGATCTCCAGCTATTCAGTGCTACAGTCAGTAGCTGAGACTTAAATTGTGTGTGATTCCATATGGAATGTCTGTATTCTGCATTTTTATTTTCTTGGCAAGAAAGGGATAAGGACTGTTCAAAAGGAAGTTGGTTAATTTAGGGATCCAGTTGAAGAAATACATAAAATCTTATTAGGGAAAGATATCTCAGCATGAAACAGTGAGTATTATGAGTATTATCTTTCAATCAGGAAACATATAGCACAAGGAACTACTGGGTTTTTTTGGGTTGTTTGGTTTGGTTTTTTGGGTTTTTTTTTGGTTTTTTTTTGGTTTTTTTTTTTTTTTTGCTAGAGACACTAAAAGCTACTTGAACCCCATGGTACTTCAGAAATTTTATGACCAGATAGATATTCAGGGTGTGCCCTATACCCATGCAGCTTAGTAGATGAGTACAGTTGAACCAAAATCTAGAAAGCCAAAGGACAAAAATTTGGATTGTAGATGATTGTGGATAGTGTCAACTGGAAGCACTGTTTGCTGGATTAAACATGTGACGTGTCAACAGGTAAAGTTAGAAATTATCTTAATACTTACTGTAGTTTCAAAGCATAAATGTTTGTTAAAAATGGGGATGAGGGGAGAAAAGTTTAATATGTTTAACTGCTTCTCTTTTCCCCACCTCTGTGTCTTCCTTCTTACATGTTCTTTCAGATGTGTGTTGTTTTGTTCTCCTTTCTTTGTCCATTTGCTGAACACTTGCTTGAGCTGCCTGTATGAAATTCTTTCCTGATGTCATAGCTAACCTAGAAACCCTAGTGCGAACTCTGACCTGGAGAAGAGTGAAGGTTGTGCTGAAGGTTGTGTGTGTGTGTCTGCCTCTTGTGAAAACAAGAAGTATGGGCAAGATGTGAACTCTACAGATGGAGGTAAATTGTGATAAAAATGGGAGTAGTTCTAAACCCACCACTTAACGCTTGGCTCAGCATCTCTCAAAGGGCTACACCATGTGGAGAAACGAGTCTACTACAGCTAAGAAATGTGACCCTCCCAACTAAGCCTGTGAAGAAGGGGGCTTTCATATTTGTAAGCTTTGATTTCACTTGAGAGTTGCCTGTAGGCACTTGCACTCTTGAGATCGTCTTTATTTGACCCTTTTGATCCCAAACCTGATAGAACTTAGCTGATTTTGACTGTCATATTAGTAGGACAATTATTCTCTGTACAAGGAGCTACAGCAGAAGGGTTTCGGGGGGCTTTTTTCTTTTTTTTTTTCTTTTTTTTTTTTTTNTTTTTTTTTTTTCAGAGGGACGTGATGGGTTTGTTGTTGTTCAAAAGCAACAAGTACTGAGTAGTTCAAACTAGAAGTTTCAAGAAATGAAGTTCTGAAGGGTTTTATGAACAACTAAGGGCTAAGAATTTTCCAGATCCTCAGCTGCTGTAAGTGTAGCACCAGTGATGGACCTATTACATGATTTCTTGAAGACTATCTTTCTGATGGAAGCTTTCATCAGAACCAAAAAATTGTATATGTGGGGCATGGGAAAGGGTATGTTATATCTTCATGATTTGGCACTAAGTGCTGACTTTTCTCCCATTTCCCTGTATTGACTTTGCTGAGTGAAAAGGGCAGATAGCTGTGGTTATGTTATTGAAAATAAATAGTCTGCATGGGGAGGGGTAATTTTTTTCCATAAAGAATGACCGTCTGGGGTGCACTGTTGGCAGGATTCCAGACAATTTTTTGAGATGTGCTTTTCAAAAATCAGGGCAATGGATGATCGTCATAGTGACTGGAGCAGTCTGTCTTAGACTATGTCTTGATTTTTCACATTCTTGGTAATTACAACATCATTAATGAAGTTCGGTATGATGAGTTCTTGGTTATCCTGCAATATATATATATGTAATCTAGAATTGAATGTGTTTTACCTCATCTAGCAGCTGACTCAGTTTGGTGGTGAAAGAATACTACCATGATCAGTAATGCTCCATCACTAGCATGTAAAGAAAATAGAGAAGCAGAATGTTCGGCATTTACTAAGACTGAGCAGATGCACAAAGTCTTTTCAGTAAACCATGCTGTTATCATGTAACAGGGTCAAAATGAGGGAGAGGAGCCTTCATGACAGCTTTTGTGGCAAGGGAATTTTCCAATGGACCTTAAGGTATTACTTACTGCAAATCATCATTCCCCCCTGCCCCCCCCCCCCAAAAAAAAAAAAATTAAAGATTCACCATACTTTCAGAGAAATATGTTGCCTCTCTTGCGTGTTCTCAGTTTAAACAAAATGTCCAGCAGAATGCCTCTTTAGGGGAAAGTTGTCCTAGGAATCAGGAATTTAAGCAATTAATTTCACAAAACAAAGAGCAAACAGTAACTCTAGGTTAATGCTCTTTCAAGAGTAACACATTGCTCTAACAAAACTATTATATCCTTAAAAGGAGGATCTAGCTACATGAATAGTGAAATTGGTGAGGAAACGATCCAACGTGGTATTGTGCTAGTGGCTTCGCTTCCTCAGATGATATGTGTAGATTTGATGTAAAGAGGCTCTGTGGCAGCTATATCAAAACTTGGCTTTAGCTCTGGTGTATTGGCCAAGAAATTACTTAATTCCTTCCTAAATGTTTCTGATGGTTTTTGTTAGGTAGCATAGTGCTGTGGATGAGGGAGGAATGATGTCCTTCTCTTTTAGGAGAGGAACAGCAATATGTTTTATTGAGGTCACAAAGTGATTCAGCAAAGTTCCATCATCAATAGACGATGATTTAATGAGGTTTGATGGCAATGTTCACCCAGTTATGTGTTGTGTGGAGGACAGGGTCAGCTGAAAGTGTGGGAGAAACCCTCCTGTTGAGTTACAAGACTTGGAAGGGGCTTCCAGACTTTCAGAACTTCTGAGAGGAGCCTGGCTGCAGCTGGATCCAATCCTAGTCAAGGGGTTATGTCTAAGAGATTTCCCAGTTAGCCTCTACTTATGTGTTGTTTACAGGGAAGCCAGGCTTGGAGGGAGAGAAGTACATCATCATACATGGTCACTGA
Source organism: Eudromia elegans (assembly GCA_003342815.1). Classification (NCBI taxonomy): domain Eukaryota; kingdom Metazoa; phylum Chordata; class Aves; order Tinamiformes; family Tinamidae; genus Eudromia; species Eudromia elegans. Next base: position 680,610 of record PTEX01000022.1, on the reverse strand, counting down.
GATGGTTTAAAATGTGGAATAACCTACCTGTTTTGACCTTCCAAGAGAAGGTTGATCTGAATGCCGCTGCTCTGAATTGCTGGGTGACCTTGGATGAGGTACTTGACTGCCTTCTCCCTTGTTTCCCTCCTCTAACCAAGCTTTAGTCCTTAAGGAAGGCAGGAAATCCTTCAAACCTTGGGAGATGCTCCAGGAAGTGATGGCAGAGTGCAAAGATGAGCTGGCTGGAAAAGCAGAGACACTCTCGCATCGTGTTTTCTGGATCATGATTTCAGCCACTGTGCTTTGCACAGAAGTATCACACAAAATGCTGACAGTCCACTTCGTTGAAGGGCTTGAGTAGGGCACATGCCTCGAAGTCGGGATGTGCTGGCAAGTCTGCGCTTGGGAGTTTATCTCCTCAGGGAAAGGTATTTATATATTAGGTACATGGTAAAAACACTCTTTGCTGCTTAAGGCCATTTATAATTTTCCTGTTCCAATGTTCCAGCTAAATGCTGAATGCACTCTTACCAGCTCCGTAGCGCTCTCAATCTACCTGCCCCTCCTGGGACTGCTATTCCAGGCTCGGGGGTGAGGTCAACCCTCCCACCTCACGTGGTATCGCTGCTGATGTGGCACAGTTGTGTTCCTTCACCTGGGACTGGGAAGATGATTCCTAATTCTTGTGGGCAATCCTGGTTTTGCTGCCGCTTCTATAGATACAAGCACGGTCAGGTCTGACAAGGGTCATTCCTCTCCCTGTTTTTAGGTGGGGGTGAGGCAGCTGATGTGCTGCAAGTGTGTTCTTGCTGCCTGCCTGCAAAAGCCACAGTGAGGACAACAGTGTGTTCAGCTGTATTGAGGAAGCAGAAAATCAGTCTTTTTAATTTCTTTTCCAGAAAAGACAACATCTATAGTGAGTCACTGAGCTAAGAATAACAGAACTTGGATGCAAAGAGTATTTGAGAAATGTCAGGGTAACTGTGGGGAAAAAGAAGCAACTTTCAGCTTCCTCTGTGCACTGCCTTTTTTTGTTGCTGATGCTAAAATGAAACAAATATTGGTAAATTAAGAATTCTGGTGACCAACCTGTTTATGCACTCATTTGGAAGAGAGAAGGAGGTTTATAGTACTGATCATTTCAGACAATTCGCCTAGAGTGTTATGTCGTTAACTAAGCATCACACTTCCCTATGATTCCCGTACTTCCCCTGGGTTCCCAGAGCTGCGCTGCTCGTGACACGTTGGGTGAGCCGGCGCTCTGTTCTGCTCGTGCAGAACAAGGTGGTTGAAGCCTCGCGCTCGTTGCAGGCAGCATCGTCGGAGCCCGGGACCCGCTCCGTGCAAGGCTTACATAAGCGGTGAGTCATGCGGTCGTAGGGAAGAGTAGGGAGCTTTCATTATGTTGTTTGCCTAATCAGAAATATGAAATAAAAGAACACAGCACTCAGTGGGTTATGTTTGGCTAGCAGTAGGCTGGAAATTCTGCAGTTGTACTACTATGATTGAGGCATTTTGTTGTTTGTGGTCCCAGCTTATATTAAATGGGGAGGACATTTTCATAAATCCTTCCCTCAAGGGCAGACTTAGGGCTGTTTGGGAACCCTAGCTACGCATTTCCAGACATTAATGTCTGGAAGCAGCACCAGGGGAGAAGGAATATGTGTAGGGAAGGTACTAATTGTAAATGAAGGAGCCCAAGGGCAGGGTGCTGTTTGTGAGGATGAGCACGTAAAGAAACAGTTGAGTAGAAACTAAGCTTTTGGGATAAGTGAACACCAGCCTGGTGATGGGTTTCCCATGCATGGCCGGTCTCCTCCAATGCCCTGGCGCAGGTAGTAGCAATGGCTTTACTTAAACGAGCACTGCTGTTGGATGACATCCCTTACAGCCCCTACAAGGCAACTGAGCGGTCTGAGAATCAGTATTGGCGTTAGATTCATGTGCTGCAGTGGTGCTCTTTAAAATGATTGCATTAACCCAACAGTGTTTCTTGTTTTTCTCCTCCATCAGTCCTTGCACTGCACCTCACATGGCAAACTGGCCCGCTGGGGGAAAACGAAAATGCAGTAATAACTATTGCAGAATTATTGCAGCCATGTGGCTACAGCAACAGCCGGAGGCTCCTCGAAGGAGTGAAGTATCCTGCTGGAGGGTGCCTGGAGCTGAAAACCCCATGGCTAAGTAAGTGCCCCAGGAACTTCAAACTTAAAGCACCAAAGGTGAGCAAATTCCCCACATCAGAACTGTTGGAGAGAACTAGACTTTTTCTCTCTCTCTCTTTCTTTCTCTCTCTCAAATAGCAAATTTGAGAGTGGCTTCATAGCCTTAATTAGCACAGCTGTAACCACTTGTTCCACACCTTGCTCTCTCCCCATAACTTTTCTCTTGGTGCAAAATGCTTCTTAGCATCACAGGGGATGTCTAAAGAAAGGAGCCAGGAGACATTTCTACCTGACATGTAATTTACTTTCCTTTTTTTTTGTTTGGAGATACTATGAATTCTGGATCATGTGGCACAGTCAGGTATTTGAAATTGTTCTTTCTCAAGAGAAGCAGTCTTAAAAGATTGGGTCTGCAGAATGCAGTTCTCATCAGCCAAGGGGAAAAAGATGCTACTGGAAGCTTGTTTCGGTGTGGGACTATTTGAAGCTTTAAAAAATAATCAAAATGGGTATGTTTACACATTGTCTCTGCTCCCTCCCCCTCCACTCCCCCCGTCTAATCGCTTCGAGACGAGGCTGCTCGTGCCCCATTGTGCTAGAGCCCGGGCCTGCCCTCCTGCCCCTCGCCGGGCCTCGCTTCCAGCGGCACGCCGGGCTCGGGCCGCTGCAGCCCGCGCGGGTCCGCCCGGCCGCGGGGCTATAAGAGCGGCTCGGCCCGCAACGATCGCCCCAGCGCGGCGGGACGGAGCCTCCCCC
>PTEX01000022.1:663684-677492 GCA_003342815.1 Eudromia elegans | reverse complement strand
GCTGGCGCCCGGGCCGCGGCAGGAGGTGCTGGCGGCGGCCCTGCAGCGGCTGCGGGAGGTCTTCGACATCGAGGAGCTGCCGCCCGACGTGCTGCCGCGCAAGAAGCCGCCGCAGTTCATGGTGGACCTCTTCAACAAGGTGGCCGACGCCAACGGCATCACGCGCGCGCCCGGGCTGCTGCAGGGCAACGTGGTGCGCAGCTTCGAGGACCGAGGTGCGACCGGGATGCGACGGGACGGGACGGGGCGGGCGGCGCCGCGGGAGCTCCTCGCGCTTCCCTGCGCGCCCCGAGGGCTCGGCCGGGGCTGCCGGGCTCGTTGTCCGCCTCGTGTCCGCGGCTTCCCGCTGTAACCCGCCTCCGAGCAGCAATGAACGCTGCTGTGCGAAGCGTCTTCCCTTCCTAACGCGTCTTCCCCCCGCAGTGCGCGTGGACCAGCATCACTTCTACTTCGACATCAGCGCCATGGAGAGGGGCGAGCAGATGCTGAAAGCCGAGTTCAGGGTCTTCAAGCTCAAGAAGAAAGCCCTGGCCAGGAGGTCGGATTCGGCACACTTCTGCAAGGTAAGGGGGGAAATAATCTGTCGATTAGGTAAATTATGCCTTTATTGATAATAATACTGAAAGAAAATGAGAAATAGAGAAGGGGTGAGTGTGGACCCTTACCACACAAACCTACTTGACTTTGTGCTTGTTTATGGCCGCCAAAGCAGAAGTTCCTTTCTCTGTCCCAGGCATGCAAAGGCAGTGGGGTCTGCTCCTCACTATCAGGTGCTGAGCTCTCCCTGCAGTGCCAAAGACGTTCCACAATCTATGGTTTTATCTTGGCAAAACTGTCAGGGCGGCTTTGCTTAGGAAGTAGTTCAAACCATAGCAAAGTGTGTGTGTGTATATATATATGTATATATATGTGTGTGCATTTATAAAAACTCAAAAAAAAAAGTGTGTGCATATATCTTGTTTGTGTGTGTGTTTGTAATCATAATTGTAGTAACAGGGATTCCTAGAAAACCAGCCTGGACTCTAAAGTTCAGTTCACCCATTCCAGTGCCCAAAGCTGGAGTCGGTCTTTTTGCAAGCTTGAAGGCAGAGGCACAGGGCAGCAGGAGATTTAGATGGTGCCGTATGTGCAAAAGAGAAAAGGATGGTCAAGGTATTTTTCTATGTGCATATACTTCTTTTTAATTATTCTTAATGTTTAGAGACTACATGTGACTATAAATACTCTGCTGCATATTTAATGGTTTCATTATGATCTGAAAATAAATATGCTCTTAGTTGTTAGGCTGTAATTTCACTAACAATAAAAGCCATCAATTAAGCCAATACCTCTTCCTTCCACACCCCTCAGTGTCTTGTCCCACCCTGCAATGTTTGTTCCTTGTAGCACAAGCATTTGAATAGCCACCCAAGTTCTCTAATCCACATGAAAACTAACTTGCAAGAAAGGAAAAGGTTTCTGCTTGGATCCATTTCCTGGTGCGGTTCATCACTCTGTGACACCAATGCTTGTGTCATCCCCTGGGATGGCTGGAGGGAGGGACTTTTCCTTGTGCTTGGGGTGCTACCTTAGCTTAGACTTAAAATTGGTTGCTCGTTAAAGGTAAATACATGTAATACAGTAGGAAACATGATTACTGATTCTGAGCGAGACCATCGTATGGTTCAGTATACTTCCTCTGAGCACATCTAGCAGTAGATGCATGTACCTGTGCTTACTTCTCTGTTAAACTAGCTACGAGCAGCCTTTGGCCTAGTTTGGGCCTCCAGCATAGCTTTCCCCCTGTGATGTGTAGAAGTTACTATAATCTTGATTTTCTATCTCTTTTTCTTTTTTTTCCTGAAAAGAAAACAATTATTTTCATCTCCCTTTTTTTTTTTAATATGGCTCTTTCTCAGGTGGAAGTGTACGAGCTCCTGGAGAGTGGAAACAAGCCACAGAGAAAGCACCTCATTGCAACGAGGTTGTTGTCGTTGTACACGGAGGGCTGGGAGGTGTTCAATGTCACCCAGACGGTGAGCAGAGAAATTCGACTTTCCTTTCTAGTTCAGACTCTGTTATGATGATGGTCAGGTCACGACTCCAGCGCTGCCTTGGTGTTGGGTCAGGCCAAGCTCTGGGTGGCAGCAGACGGGTACATTTCCATCCACACTCTGAAGCACACGTGGTGCTCCATACACTAAACGAGAGATGTTGACTTGCTGGCAGCACAGACAGGAAGACCCAAAACCTAGCAAGAAAGGGACATGGGGCCAAAATGTCTCTATGATTCAAACACATTAGTGCTTATGCTGCCAAAGCAGATGATGTTGCCCGGGGGACAGCAGTAAGTTTTAGTTTTTGTTATCTTCATTGCCACGGAAAAAAAAAAAGTGTGGTGGTTTTGGTGCATTAACACTGTCTTTCTGTAATTTATCATGTTTGAATTATTTTTCGTTCTAATTCAAGCTATAAAATTCCTAATGTTAAAGGGTTTTTTTTTTGGTAGATATCCTTAAACTATTAGTGTCTGAATTACTTTTAATAGCAAACAGTTTAGAAAAAAATCTCAGCTTTAAATATGTAATCTCTGATAATGTTTTTAATTGTTAAAGCTTTAAGATCAGATTGAACATAGTGCTTGGCTGTTTGGCAGAGTTATGTCTTAGGTCACAGCCTTGCTTGAGCATAGTTTTTGGCCTTATCTATTAGCCTATAATTATAACAATTAGATAAAGTAAATTTGCTTGATAGCAAAATAATTTCTTCAAGTCCCGAGTATATGTGAGACATTTAAATGAGTTTACAGTACTATGAAGAAGCTGGAGAAAATACAGAAATTTTGATTACTAAGAAAAATAAAGTTCTTCCTAAAGCTGGGAAATATCATAGATTTGTCTATTCACTAGAAATTATACAAAAAATATTTTCCTGTAAATATAATTTGGGGGAATATATACTTTTAAATGTTGAATTATTGGCTTAAGCATTAAACTAAATTCAGTATTTACTACCACCTCAGATCTGTGATAACGTATGTATGTTCTTACATTCTTATAGTCTATTCCTGTTTCTGAATATGGAAATTCTTTAATGTTGTGATGGGCTTACTGAAATAATATTTTTCTCACCTCCTTTTCCTTACCAGGTTTCCAAATGGGTTGGAAACAGCAGCTCCAACCATGGCTTTTTGATCACTACAACACATGTTTTCAACAACCGAGTTGAGCACAACCTGGTGAAGTTTGCTAAGAGCCAGGGACCTGTGCAGGAGAGCAGGAGTGCCCTCCTGGTCCTCTTCACCAACAGTCACAAACGGAGGTCTTCCAGCTTTGCACCCTCTTCCACAAGTAGGTTCACAGAACAAAAGCTCTCTTGAAATATGAAATGGTTATTCATCTTCTCTTGCCTTCTGCTGCCTGACAATATACCTCACTCCAGTATTTACTTGCAGCATTGAATCCCTGTTCAGTTTTATCACTGATCAACTTGCTTTGATCAAATTGCTGGCAGGTTACTCAACACCTATAAGTCTTCTCTACCCTCAAAAAAAAATGTTTGCAGGAAATATTTGATTTGATTTATTTTGCTTGTGAAATGATAGGAATTCCTATACATATAATTATTGTCAAAAATGTATAATTCAGTTTAGGCTAGAAACCTTGGTGACCTGAAAAAGTTTTTGAAAATACTGGTAATGCAACTAAATGTAGCGTCATTAAGTGCAATTTTCAAGAGTAGAAGGGGGTGTTAGATAAGCAATTCAAGCCTCTCTGTCCTTGGCTTGGTGTTTAAGCGCCTATTTAACTTCAGTGACTAATTAGCATTGTGACTAAAGGCTGTTTTCATCAGACAACGCCCTCCTCCCTTAAATTACAAAACAGTCTCTTACCGCTCCCACTGGTCTTCCAATAAGACCAAGTAAGGCTGGATTTTGCAGCCTGATACTTGCAGAGAAGACCTGGGAGGAGGGGCAACAGTGGTTCTCTTTCATGTCTGGAGACTTGGAAACTGGTTAAAGAATAAAGGTGACCTGCTGAATTTTGTTCTCAAATAAAAATTATTATGAGGAAATCCTAGATCCTGGTTTAGTCAGTAGCAAGCTTTGCATGGGGTAGTATGATGTGACTTTTGCTCTGTGTTTCTGCTGAGATGTGGCTTTTTGAGCCACAAAGAGGAAATTCTCCTTTGGGAAAGATGGGCAGTTTGTGAAATAGAGTTGAAATGGAATATTGAGTCCTCTCAGCACTTCCATAGTGGGTCGTTTTGGAATCCATTCCAAATAATTTGATGAAATTTCATGAGGTGGAGCTTCTTGTAGAACAGTTGCCTCACTGTGCTTGGAAAATAGGTGGGTTTGATTTGAGAAAGTTTAACAAACACCTTCCTTTCAGAAGCAGAGCTGAACCCTGCGAGAGCTGACGCCTCGTTACGGAAGCCCCGCCAAACTCCCGTGGAAGAGCACGGCCGGGCGAGCAGGAGACCTCGGGCTGCTGAGGCGCCTTCCCCCCAAAGCCAGGGAGCGGCGTGCCACCGAAGGGAGCTCTACGTCGACTTCCGCGCCATTGGCTGGTCGGGGTGGATTATCTACCCGAGTGGGTACAATGCGTTTTATTGCAGAGGAACCTGTCTGTTTCCCTTAGGGGAAAATCAAAACGCAACCAACCACGCGACCGTCCAGTCCATAGTCCACACGCTTAAGTTGTCTCAAGACGTTAGCACACCGTGCTGCGTGCCAGATGAGTTGAAGTCCCTCAATCTTCTCTACTTTGATGACAAAGAGAATGTGGTCCTTAAAAATTATAAGGACATGGTGGCAACAAGGTGTGGATGTCATTGACAGGGCCTCACACACACTTTTTTTCTGCATTTGACATGTACCTGGATTCTGTACAGATTATGGGGCAGGAGAGCCAGAAGCTCAGCTGTGTTTCAGATGCACCAACCCACACCGTGGCCATGTGGGAAGAAGAGTAAGGCTGCCTTTCAAAGAGCCATGGGCTTCTCATGGGTGTGCTGACCTGCACGAGAAGCAGTTTGACTGCCCAAGATCCAGGGGAAGACCTGAGAAACTGGAGCTGTTGTGTAAAAGGATCCAAATACATGAATGACCTTTCAAACGGAGGTGCTGTTTAGCATATCGAGGCAATCAACAGGCATCTGCTCCCACCTCAAGCCCAGACAGGAGTGAGCTGCCCCGGTAACAGAACCTTACTCAGCTTTGGCTGTGTGATCCAAAAGACTCGTCCGCTCTTACCCAGAGCTTTGGGGACGTGTGTTTGTTCAGAGCTCTCACCAGAGGCCTCCTCCACCTGCAATTCATGCGTTTGTCAGAAATGCACTTTATGCCGCTTTGCTCTCTGCCAAATGCAGAGGGGTGTGAAGTCCCTCTGGGATGTGCTGCCCACTAAGAAAACATTGGGAACATAGAGCGATGAGCTACGTGGGAATTAAGAAATGTGACTTCTGAAAGGGGGTTTGCCCTTCTACATGGTGAAGGGCCAGCAAGTGACCCTTGTAGTATTCATTTCCTTCCACCATGCTCTGCTGTGGTTGTTCGACTGTCAGTGGGGCAGCAGAGTCTGTGTTTGGGTGTGTATTTGTACACTGGAATCCTCAGCGTGGCTAGGACCCCATATCACATAGGAGGAAGGAAGCAGAAGAGCCAGTTTTGGAGCTCTGTGGGAACGTGTTGGATGGTGTGCTGCTCCTGTGTCTTCAGGGAATTCTGATGGGAGATACTCGCCTTTCGCCTTCCTTGACACCCAGGACACAGGCATAGAGGAGGACCCCTGACATCTTGATGTCTTGTTGCTTTTTGATGCAGGCCATCAGAGCAGAGCAGTTCCTCAGTCTTGTCACTGAACTGGATCTTAAGCCCAGTTATGTTTCTTGCCTCCATTGCTCACTGAAGGAGGCTGGCACAATGTGACACCTCCCATGGACAGAAAGTTTATGGAGAATTTTTTACTCCAATTAGATGAAAAAAAGGACCAGAAAATTATTCATGTAAAGGTTTTTCTGTAAATACTGAATTATATAATTTTATTTAAAAAAACAAGTATTTTGAGTATATTAACTTAATCTGTAATATAAAATATTTTCGAATAAAAGTGTACAATGTAATGTTGAACTTTTTTGTCACACAGTGTGTTTGAACCTTCTCCCTAAAGCTGTGATCAAGTTCTTTCTGGAAGAGGGGTCATTCCCAGTGGCTTCAATGGATGCACTTCCTTGGACGTGCAGCCTGGAGCAGCGTGGGCTGGAGGAGCCGCCTGCCCGAGCTGGACAGGGTTCTGTGCAAACGTGCATGGGTGAACGTCCTGGCTGCCCAGCCAAACGGGTAAAGTCTATCTTGGCCTCAGTAAAATTTCTGTGCGGAAGAAGAAAGAAAGAAAATCTTAGTATATGGTTAGCTTAGTAAAGGTGAAATACAAGTTGGGTGGTGCTAACTGCTAATGTAATGGGGTCATTGGCTTCTCCTGACTCTTGGACTTGGTCAAAGAGACTTGTAAAGAGTAAAGGCTCATAATCTCGCCTTACTAAGTTATTTTTTCTGGATGTTGTTTTGCTGTATTTCCCTTTCGCTGCAAAAAGTGTCTGTGGGATTTTAAATCTGCAGGAACTGTAGCTTGTGATGGGGAGAAGGTGCCCCGAGTGAGAGTCTGGGTGAGGTCACTTTGGGCTGGTGGCTTCAGCTGGTTTTATCAATGCTTGTTTTAGCAGAGCTCTTACAATCTGAAAATTGAAGTTCGCCCTGTGAAGTCAGGCTGGGAGAGGGGCTGTGTTTGGAACAGCTTCTGCATCCAACACACTCTCCAGTCTTATATCTGTAACAGGACAATGCTTCTTGAAGCACCATCAGCAGCCTGTGTGCTGCATCCCTCACTGCTCGACTCAGAAAATTTCCCTTTTTTTTTCCCCCAGTCTATATTAATGGGTTTCCTCTTGTTTCAGATGCCAAGAAAAAAAAGACAGATTTTTTCCATCGAAAAACAGGTATAATTAATAAATAAATGATGGGCACATTGAATATTAGCTAACAAAGTGCTGCACCACAATAGGTGAAATATGCACAGTCAAGCTAGAAGCACTCAGTAGTTTTGCACACATTAAATTATTATTTTTTCTGCACCACTCAACATAGTCTCATTATGCTCCATTAAACTCTGATAATTAAAACAAAATATATTGGAATTGTTTATCCTGGACTTTGTAAGGAAATGAGGTTCATAATAATGCCAAGGGAAAAAATTTACACTACAGCAGGACTTGTAATTAGAATAACAATTAGGCACAAGTCAGGCCTCTTTTTTCTTCCTTTTTTCTTTTGTGTGTGTATGTGATAAAGGTACCTTTTCTTACTGTCATTGAACTGGAATGAATAAGAACACCTGGATAAGAACTGCTGCACTTTTGAGCCTTGCTTTAGTCACAGCACCTCCTGTTTTGATGGCATACCCGAAACAGCAGCTAGAGTTTTGGAGGGAATGGAGTCAATATGCAGAACGGGCAGGCTGGAGAAGGGCCGGTGATGCGGTCGTGTTGTCTGGTTTTATTCCTTTTTCTATCACAACAGCAGCAGATGAAAGTGCGAGGGACAGCGAGGCCCATTGGGAGGGCCCTAGACAGCCCAAGGAGCTCGAGCCCGTCCTGCAAAGAGCAGGGGCAAAGGGAAGGGAGTGCGGCTGCCTCCGGCAGGGAGCCCCTGGGAGCCCCCGGCACCCGGGAACCAGAGGGGGACGGAGGGGACCCCTGTGCAGAGGCCGCGCCTGGGACCGCGTGTGCTGGTGCTCTGCATGGGTGGATCTGCGCTCACGGGCCCGTGCTCTGTTCCCTTTGCTCTAGGGGCCTTGAAAATTATATATTGAGTGTGGGACACGGGTAGTTGTTACGGCAATGGCCTCATGATCTTTGCAGGAGAAGTGTTAAGTGTGTGCTTGGCTTGAAAGACCCGCAGAGGGTAGGGTTTGGTTCACAGCCCTGGAGCTTGGTCTCCTGAAAGGAGGGGAGGAGCTGAGCTTCTGTCACGGACACTGAACTCTCCAGCTGAGCTTCTTTAAGGTCACCCATTAGCAAATAACATGTGAGTGTTTTCCACGTTGCTCTTGTCCGTATAGAGACGCCCTCCCTCCCGGTTTCTCCTAAACTGCTTCCCAGAGGCTGGTCTGCCTTCCCCGTAACCGAGGTGGAGCGCCTGGGGCTAATGGCAGAACATTGCCACATCCCTGGCGTGCGTTTCAGGGGCTTTGTAGGAAAACCACGTCCCGCCTAGGCCATTGGTGCCCCGCTGGTGTGCGGCTCTCCTCCGGGGAGAGCGCTTAGCGGGTGCGAACGGGCCTCTCCCGAGGAAGAGGATTGTGCCTCGAAGCCGCTTATTGAACGTGACCTTTCCTCCTCCCACCTTTATGGCCAGAAGTCGTTCACAGAATAAGGAAGTCTGCGGAATTTCTGTTGGTGCAGGGCTAGTCACCTAGTCACCTAGGTTCGTGCAGACACTAATGACCCTAATTCGGAGCTAGATCTGTCTGTATTTTCTTGTGCGGGGAGAAGAGCTGTAACTTTTGCCTCCAAGTAGGACAATTACCTGTTGCCAAATCGTGTTTGACATTTAACTGCAACTGTGATTTGGTGATATTCTAAATCCCGTTTTAGGATCCAAAAGAGTAATGGCTTCATAACACAGAACATTGTTATGGCGTAAATCCCAGTCTACTGGTTCAGACCTGCTTTTTTTTTAAGGGTTAGGTAGAATTGTCAGGTGACTCAAAATCATCATCTTATGAATTTAAAAGGCAATATAAGCTCTACTGTGTGATCTAGCTGACTTGGAAAAAGTGCAATTTTTTGCCTGTATCTAGTCCACATTAAATTTGCTATCGAATCTATTAAGCCAGTGTTGATAGTCACTACTGGGCCCAACCTACCAGTGAAAGGTGTCAAGTCTTCAGCAGGACAAAATCGGTATTAGAATAGATGATGATGTGAGAAGCGGAATGGAAAGACAGGCAATAAAACCTGGTTTCTTGACAGAAGAGGGCAGGCATTTTCTAAAGTAGTGTGTTAAGCACAGTGCCTTAAGCAAATTAGATACTCATTTCTTTATCTAAATTAACAAGATAAACCAATATATCTCTGGAAATTGTTTCCATTTCTTTATTGAACGTTTTGCCTGACATAGCACAAAATGGAAAGAGTTATACAGCAGGTCTGGGAAATGGAAGAATTGATTTAGTTTGACATTTTAAAAATACATTTATGTTTGATTTGTCAAAAACTACTCAAGAATGGATTCACATTAAAATTTAGGCTGGAAAGGACCTCTGGAGAAGACCTAGTCCTACCTTCTGCTCCAATAAGGGTTGACTTGAAGTTCATGGTCATGCCCTTGAGCAGCTGAACTTTTCCAAGGCTGGAGAACCAAAGACCTCTGTGGGTCTCTGTTTCAGTGCTCACCCACACCCGGTGTGAAAATTCCTTTCCGTATGTCTCAAGGTACGCAGATACCTCCAGTTTGCACTCTCTGAATCACTGCACGTGGCAAGCAGCCAAGGGACAAGGTATGTATCTGGTCAAGGCATAGTGCCAGGCAGAGATCTGTTGCTGTCAAATAAAGTTTCCTGGCAGTTTCAGCGAATATTAGGCCACTGACGATGGTCGTCTTGTCCTCCAAGAGAGGAGGTGACGCACTGTCTACATGCTCCTGTCGTTCCAACCACAGTCCCGACCGGCTCCGAAGGGAAACACACAGCGTGCACAGGCGAAACAACTACGTGGGATTGCTGAGTAAGTTTTACTCTTGTGTGTGTGATTTAAAAAGCGTGTGGCCTGGTTTGAGCAAGGATGATACAGGACACAGCGCTAAGAGGTCGTTGGGCCAGGCCTGGCGCGCTGAAGGAAGGACTTTGCAGTGCCATGTAGTTGAAGCTTATCGCCTTCCTCCCCTCCGCTGCCTTTCCCTTGCCATGCCTTGAAACTGCTGGCCGAGTATGTTGATTGCCCAGCCCAGGCTCTGGTTAGAGAATTTCCTCTTGTATGTCGCCTATTAAGAATCATGTAATTTTATTCATGTCTAAGAATCATGTAATTTCAGTCTAGACAGCCCTTTTTGAATTAGAAATATACATATATGTATTTATACACCTGGTTTATGCAGTCCCCATTAGAGAAAGACTTGCTTTGATTGTGTGGGGGACCAGAGATGTGAAAGTTCAACCACCGGAACACGTTTGCTTTGTGCCTTTTGAAGCTGCTAGTGTAGCTGGCACGTGCGCTTTGCCTTAATTGCTGCTTTCCAGCTTGGCCTAATTGATGCTCTGATTTGCACTCACCTACCTCTAGGACCCCATGTTTCATTACATTTTACCCTTGCTCCCGAAATCCTAAAATCCCCATGGGGAGAAATAGATTACAGCAATCCAGACCTTTTGTATGTGAACTGACAATTCCTTCTCCCCCCATACTTTTCTTCATCTATTCGCAAATAGTGAAAATACAGTAGGAAAACAAACAAATGTATTGCTAGCCACAAAGAACCTTTATTTAAGCAGGCATAACTACCTTTGAACTCCGTAGGACTTTTACTTAAATTCTAAGTGAAAATTGCAGTGGTACGCATCCAGCTCAGAAATGTTTTAATAACCTAATTTGGATGCTTATATTACAAAACTGGGATACTTAGTGTCTGGTCACAGTTAGAAATAAAAAGTTCTCTGCTGCAGAGCGTGGCGATATTTTCTTTAGGAAATTATTTAAGTATGTGCTTTTGAAATACAGAAACCTCACGGCTTTAGCCTTAAATAAGCTTTTCAATCTTTAAAAAGAAAAAGGAGAAAGAGAAAAACCCTCTAATGTCTGCTGCAGTTTGATTTCAAACACGTCACATTCTTCATTAAAGCAATCATTGTTAAAACAGAGGGACATAAAGCAACATAGGATTTATTTCTTCATTAAACTGATGATCCGTATATGAAGCCAATTAACATTATGAGTCTGGTGAACATCAAGTGTAAAGAGGTTACAGAAAATTAAAAGCAGTCACCTTGGTCTTTAGATAAAGAAAGAACACTTTTACGTTATAAATTATAAGAGTGTCCAAGCGGGACAAATCGGCAAATTTGGTTAATTGGAAAATACATTTTACTGCACATGAATTAAGGTAAAATAACCTTTTAGCTGTTAGTCTTTTGCATGTGTTTGTATGGGGGGGGCGTCAGATATTGGGAATCACGGGGATGGAAGTGTTTAGACGAGAAAAGCCACACGAGTCATTTGTCCAAACTTGAGCCGTTCGGAGTCTCCTGAGGTTTGCAGGCAATCCCCTCGGAGCCGAAAGCTCTGACAGGGAAATGCCCATTCAGTGACTTTGCTCATCTGCTCAATCCTAAAATTTTATTGTTATAGGAGGAAAAAAAGAGAGACGTGTTTGTGTGAGCAGCAAAAAAACAGTTTTGCTTTAAGACACACAGCCAGCAAGAGAAAGTCTACCCAGAATTATATTTACTTAGGCTTTCCTTTGCAGACCTAATAACAAAGACTAACATCAGCATGTGTGAGTGCACGTGCGAGGGAGACTTTAAGCACTTTATTTATTTACTTTTAACGAGACGTTGTTGTCGCTCGTGCATTTTATTTCATGCTTCGGGTTGTCTGTTAGGGAGCCCTTCGGCAACGGGACGAGAGGGGCTGCTGCAGAAACGCGGCACAGCCGCCTCCGCGGGCACGGCCGTCAGACCCGGAGCGGGCCGGGCGTTACCGGGCCGGGCGTTGCGGGCCGGGCCGGGACGGGCGTTGCGGCGGCGGCTCCGCGGTCGCTCTCCGCGGTGCTGAACGCGGCGCCCCGGGCGGCGGCAGCCGGGGCCCGGCCCCGCCGAGCTAACTTTTAATTATGTCAACTCCGGGCATTAAAATTAAACAGGCGCTGAAATGGCGAGGGGCAGGGGGTTGTATCGCTCAGCTCCCTCCTTGTTCTGCAGCTGCTGCTCCCTGGGAGAAGTTGAGCCTCGCCCGGCTCGGGGTCCTTCTGTTTGAACAGCAGTGACTTGGAGCACTTCCCCGCGCTCCATTTCAGCCTCTTTGCCTCCTGGAATACGCTGAACTTGCAGGCTGCAAACTGCTGGGGCAAGTGAGTCTCGGAGCCAAAAGAGCAATGCAGCCCCCGGACTAGAGCAAGGCCTGAGAGCGCCATAATGAAGTTATTATTATTTTATTAGGGGGTTTTATGATAAAACACTCTCAGTCTCTCTCTCCCTCTCTCTCTGCCCGACGTCAGAGAGAAAGGAAACGGCTCCTCTGCCTCTATGCAGAGGGTCCCCACAGTGCTGCTCCTGCATGGATTTTAAAGGTCTGGATGCAGAGGTTGGCAGGGGAAGACGCAGATAATCCCTCAGGATTTTCCTCTGTTTAAAGTTAACTGACCTAGAGTTTGTGCTGCTCTTTTAAGGAATACAGCTGGATTCAAAGCAGGGGTTTGCAGGGCGCTATAAATGCCATCTCGGTCCATAGGTCACTTTTCTGTACAGAGACTTGCCTGGGTGGTCAGTCAGTCCCTCTTGTCAAAGGGTGCTTTTCCTAAAGCGTTCATATGAATACACATGTATGTGCACATGCACAAGTTTGAATGCAGCTTCGAAATCACTACTGTGCTAAAACTGTAAAGTAGTGGGTAAAATCTGTTTGCATCTCCGATACAATTAATTTCTGCCTTGCTTTGCTAAAATAATGTTTGTTAAGACTGAAACACACTTTAAGCTTGGCTATGCATTAGGGGGATTTCCACATGCTTTCCTAGTATAAAAGGCAACAGAGCAGGTGATATTTCTAAGGTTTATTAGTGTTTATTTAATGAGAGCATATATGCAGAATAACTTTCCAAACGCATCTTCTTTTTAAAATCTCCATCTATTGCTGCACCTGTATTCTCTGTATCCCTCTCCTTTGCTCTGGTATGAATGTGCTACGTCTTTAGACTCCCATTAGATCTCAGAGAGCCCGTGTAGATTCGCTCACCCTTCCTGCACAGAACATTACAATGTTTATAAAATATTAAATTTGTGTAGTCTGCCGGAGAAGCAATTGTTCCAAAATAAAATCAGCAGTCTAGACGTAACATAGACACCAGAACTTATCAACAGTTGTCTGACTTACATCTTCTGATGCATCTTGAGTGGGTCATAATACCAACTTTATTTTCAGTGGTGCATAAATTAATTACACGCATTTAATAACCAAAATATCATTATATTCCCCCTTTAATATCATAAAGGCTTTACGCCAGGGAAGCACTTAATGTGCAGGGGGCCATAACAGGCTATTATCCTTGTGTAATGCTATTACAGAACCAATTATGCGCCATTATACTTGCTTTTTTTGCAGTTTATGTGATTTGATCCAATCCCGCGTCCCTGACTTGAAAATTTCATCTGGGTACTTTAAAGTCTAATTTTCACCCGGGCTGAGGCAAGGGCCATCTCTCTCCGCTGAGCCTCCGTCTCGAATGCATTTTAAAAGTAATTGCAGAGGGTCCCGCCGCATATCATTTGCAGACGGGAAGCGAGCATAAATCCAGGGACCCCTCGCTGCGAACAAAATCAAACTTTGCTTCGGTACGAGCGCTTGGAAAGCCCCGGCGGGTGCGGGGCGGCCCCCAAACCCGGGCGGCGCGGGGCCGGGCGGCGCGGCTCGGCTCGGCTCGGTTCGGCTCCGTTCGGCTCCGCGGCCGAGCCCCGGCGCGCCCAGCGCTCCGCAGGACCGGGGGGTGTCGGTGCCGTTCGCATTCCTGGAGCTTGCTGAGAAATGACGGGTTTTCCTCCGCTTCTCCTTTTTTTTTT
>PTEX01000022.1:628629-663109 GCA_003342815.1 Eudromia elegans | reverse complement strand
TGCAATTATTTTATCTGGAAGGATGATAGACTGTTGAGGGGGTAGATGGAGGGACAGAGGGATGAAGAGCAGTCAGACCCTATCGACTGTTTGGGGAGGGGGGCGCGCATTTCAGCAAGGAACTTTCCCTGGGTCTGGTGCCGGCGCCCTCCGCCGTGGGCCGGCTCCGCGCGACGCCCGCAGCGGGGGCGCGGGTCTCCCCGCCTCCTCGGGACGGGCGCTGGGGTCTCGGGGAGCTTCTCGTGCCCCTTCCCGCGCTCGCGGCCCCGCTGCCCGTCTCTCCGTGTCCGCAGGTGCCGGCGCGGGCGGAGCGCGCCCCGCTGCGCGGCCCCAGGGCCATGTTCTACTTCCACTGCCCGCCGCAGCTGGACGGTGAGTGCGGCCCCGCGGGGCGCGCGTGGGGCGCGCGTGGGGCGCGGGTCGCGTGCGCGCCGAGGGGCAGCGCCGCTCCCGCGCTCAGCTAGAGCGCAAACCTCCACGGAGACTAACTCGATATAAAAGCGCACCGCCTTTTCCAGAGGAAAAAGAACCGCAACCCTCTTTCCCCACCCCCTGCCCCTAGCTTTTCCCCCTATTGTCACAGGATGGAAAGAAGGAGGGCATTTTTTGTTGTTGTTGTTGTTTTGTTTTCTAATTTGATTCTTGTTGGAAAGGCCTCGTTTTTACACCCCCTCCCCGTCGTTTTGCCACCTGCCTCCCCTCTGTGGTTAGCGATCCCGCCGTTGAGCCTCGGGCGACGAAAGAGGAGCTTTTCTCCCCTCCCAGCACAGATGTTGGTGTCATGGCTCTAATCGGGACACTTTCAGCTCGCGGTCACGCCTCCTCCCTCCAGCAAAGGGACCGCATAAATCTTTAATGTTATTTTACGAACGTTCTGCGGGCGGAGGGAGGAAAGGCAGAGTAGGACGAAAACAAAAAGAGAGAGAGGAAAAAAAGAAAGAAAAGATTTGGGAAAATTTTCCTTTGATTTTCCTGTAAAGATGATTAGGGAGTTTTGTGTGTTTGGTTTTTGTTTGTTTTCAGCGGCAGCCGCCGGGCGCTGCGCGGGTGGGTGGTCGCGCACACGCGTGGAGCTCCGCGCTCGCAGCGCAGGGACCAGCCCAGCCGCCGCCGTCCAGCCCGGCCGCTGCCCGGGGCTTCCCCGCCGGCCGGGCCGCGAGAGGGGCCCCAGAGGGGCCTCCCCGCGCCCGAACGCGCCGCAGCCCCGGGGAAATCGTCCCCTGCCCCGAGCAGCTGCCGGGGGGCCGAGCCGGGTCCCCGCCGCCCCCTTGTCCGCGCAGCCCGGCGGCTTCACCCGCTAGTTTGGGGCTGCTTTTTCTTGCCGGGTGGTTTCGGGTTGAGGTCGAGTTTGGCCCCGGGGCTGGGGTTGCCCCTCGGTGCGGCCGCTCCTTCTCTGGCCGCAGCGGCTGGAGCGGGAGGGCGGCCCTGGGGAAGGCGCTCGGCGCAGGGCGGCTCGAGGGGAAAGGGAGGCAAACAATCAGGGAAAACTAAAAAAGAGAGAAAAAAGGGAAAAAATAATAAAAAAGAAAAAACAAACAACTTCCTCAAGAATCAGCCACAGAAAAGCCCCTTTCGGGCAGCTCCGGGTGCCCGCACGTGGAGTGAGCGGCCCCTCGAGGTGAGCGGGAGATCATTTTACTCCCTAATTCGCCCCTTCCAGGGCTATCCCGTCTGTGCCAGGCGCGATGGGGACAGGATTCATTTCCCAAAAGTCGCCGCCCGATAAGCGCCGTGTCGCGGCGCGCTCCGCAGGACGGCCCGGGCCCGCGGCGCCGCTCGGGGCGCTTTGCTCTGTGGTTGTGACCTTTTTGTGTGTTTGTTTGCTTTTTCACCCCATATTGTCAGTAAACAAAAAAGGGGGTGCGGCACTCGGGGCAGGGCATTAGTGAGGCTTAATCCGGGCAGCAGGGGAGGCAGGGGGCCCTGTCCCGCGGGTTGTCCCCTGTCTCCGGACAAGCTTCCAGCCGTTACTTGCACCCCCCCAGCCACGGTGTCGCCTCTGTTAAAACATAACCGGGCCCAATCTGTCCCTTTCGCGGGCGGGGTGTCCGCGCTGGCAGGGGGACCCCGTCCCGTCCCGGGGCGCGGGGCCCTCCCGCCCTGCCCGCGGCCCTGACGCGCTGCCGCCCGCAGGCGCGGCGCCCTTCGCGGCTCCCTCCGCCGGGGACTTCGACGACGGCTTCCTGCGCAGGAAGCAGCGCCGCAACCGAACCACCTTCACCCTGCAGCAGGTAGGGCCCGTCCCGCCGCCGCCGCCGCCCGGCCCGGCCCGGCCCGGCCCGGCCCCGCCGCCCTCACCCTCTCCGCTCTCCCCCTCCAGCTCGAGGCGCTGGAAGCCGTTTTCGCCCAAACCCACTACCCCGATGTGTTCACCAGGGAGGAGCTGGCCATGAAAATCAACCTCACGGAGGCCCGCGTGCAGGTACACAGATTATCTGACCCCGGGGTATTCAAACCGGCAAACTTTCTCTTGCTTTCCTTTCCCTTTTTTCTTTTTTTTTTTCTTTCTTTCTTNTTTTTTTTTTTTTTTTCTTTTTTTTTTTCTTTTGACATCACGACTGCAGAGTGCACATTTGGCCAAAGAACGCAAATGAAGACGATCTGTCATTTTCATGATGCACTTTAATAACATCAACATAATGTGGAATATTAGATTAGGTTGATTAATCGGTCATTCATAATTAACTAGTGATAATGTTCTACACTAATTTGTCCGCGTCTCCAAGGTACTAAATTACATCAATGCACATCCATTTCCTCGCTTTTGGAGCGGGGGGTGCAGGGAAAAGAGCTGAGAGGAGACTCGGCGGCCGCTGCGGCCGCTGTCAGCCAGGGGCTGCGGGAGCTGCAGGGAGCCCGGCTGCCAGGAAGAGCCCTCCGCGCGCCCGCGACTTTCCTCCCCTCTGCCTACTTTCCAAAGCCTGATTTAGACGGCTCCGGACCCTGCACGCTAATTCCCACACATTCCCCCTGACCCAAGGAGTGCCCCTGCCCACAGCAGCCCTCTTCTCCCCACTTTCCTTTCTTCTCTCTTTCTTTTCTCTCCTTTTTTAAAAAATTTTTCATCCAACTATTTGTTTTTCCACATTTAGCTATCAACTTTATTCAAGGGTCTCCAAGATCCTTGCAGTCCTGCAGTCATAAGAGATGGACCCATATAGCTCTGCAGGCATCCACGGCTGATTCACAAGCCGTTTTTGAACACTGTTACGTATTCATTTTATTATTTACAGGGTTTTCTTCATGCCCTTTCCGTATTTTTATTTACTTATTTATTTATTTGGGTGCTCGGGGTTAAGACTATGCAAAGATCTAATTGTAGGAAATATAATAGCTTGCCTTTTGTTCCCTAGGGTCATGTTAGTATCTCTTAAAACCCAATGGCTGAAGAGAGATAATGGAATTCACCGCAGTAAATTGGGGATTGTAAACAAATTATTTCTCCTATAATCAGATTATGCGATCCTGATTATTAAATCTGAACATGAATCATTGGTCATATGTGGGCAAATTAAACTGATTATTATTTGGAAATGAAAATCTCCTTTTGCTGGTGCATTGTAGGTAGTGGCTTAAAAAAATAATAAAAAATGCCATTTTGGCTATTGGTGCCTAAAGACTGAACTGCAAATTGAGATAAATGGGACAATTATTGAGCATTCAGAAGTGGAAGATCATAACTTCTCTCTGAAAGGTGCAGGGGTGAGATAGGGGTGGTGACAATGAGGTTGCTGAGGACTGGTGTTTAGCCTTGTTGTTGGCTATTATGCAAACAGACAATAGATGCAAGCATTTGTTTAGCCTGCTTTCATGCAGGGACATGGGGAAACACAGGGGATGGGAGATATGTTTACATTTATACCCCTTGCTCATTCAAATATGATTAATGTGCTATAAAGCAGAGTCTTAATCGAAGATGATGTTGTCAAACAATAACTAAATAGGGAAATAAACGACTTCATCATGCTCTTTCCTCAGAAGCAGGCGAACTGTCAGTGCAAAGTCATTAAAATATGATAATGAAAAATAGCTCAATTAAATGTTGTTATAGCTGTGACCTTCATTCAATTAAGACGCAAGAAAGTGTCTGCATTTTGCTTTGCATTTAACTGCTCTAAATTTAGAATATAGATAAAATCATTATTCAACATTTGCTGATACATGCAATTAAAAGGCAGCTAACTAAAAATGGAGTTGTAGGAGGGGAATAATAATAACAACAATCTTGCCTGTACTTGAAGTCATGTATTAAAATGTGGATTTCCTAACCTCAAGGGAAGCTCGGTACTTTCCACCTCAATAAGGTGCATCAGCCCCAAGGTAAATGGGGAAAAAACCCAGAAGTGCTGGGACTAAAGAACATGAATATTTATCTTGTATATCAAAGAAGAACAAGTTTTGAGAAGCGACATTTATTGGACTGCAGAAGGGTCTTCCCCGATTAGTGCCTACTCCTCCTCACGTCATCTAAATGGAGCTCTGGCCAATACGTCCAAGAGCAGCAGCTAGTCTCAGTCCCCACCGCATTGAGCATGGGATGGCCAAGACACCCTAACACCCGGCTCCTCGCTTGTGAGCCCTCTAGTTCTAGCAGGAGCTCATTTAAAGACTGGCACACCACTCCTTCAGCGTGCTTAGATGCATATTTAATTTTGTCCCTATACGGAAGGTACTTAAATGTATTAAAGCATAGAAATGAATGTTAGATGTGTGCATAAGGTAAGCATAAGCGTAGATGTTTTATTAATTGATACAGTAACACCAGAGGCTTGGATTTTTTCTTAACATGCCAAGGCATCCAAAGGGTTGTCTTTAGGCACAGAAATACTGCATGTACAAGTGTATTCTTAAGACCTAAACAAAATAACGCAAAATATGTAACAGGAAAATTTTACCAAGCTTCCAAACGACAGATTTCACAAGAAAGGCAACTTGTGAGCAGTTTCCCCGCTTCATGCCCAGCTAAACACGGTATTGAGCACTGACTGCTCTGCTGCTCCAGGTCTGGTTCCAGAATCGAAGAGCCAAATGGAGGAAAACAGAGAGAGGCGCCTCTGACCAGGAAGGCTCCAAGGAAGCAATGGCCGAGGTGGCTCCTCCTGCGAGGAATTTAAATTCCCCTTCTCCAGCAGATCAAACCAGGAATAAGAAAGAGAATCTGGAGATCCCGCAGAGGTAAGAGCAATGCCTGCATGAAGCACCTCTTTCCGAACGCGAGTGTGCGCGCACACACACACACACACACACACACACACACACACAGAGACTCGTCTCATGCCAGGCTGAGACGTGATGTTTTCAGGCACGGCCCGAATCTTGAGAAGATGAGGTATCTCTCCTGCATCTCATGGGCAGAAGTGCTCCCTGCAGGGATGCTGGTGGCTCTGGGAGGCTGATGTTTAGCCAGGCTTTGGTCCTATGTGATCACAACCCGAATATATCTTTGTGTTCCCACACATGCACGGTCTTGAAGCAGCGAGGTCTGTTTTTGCAAGGTGTTTTCTCTCTCCTGCAGCCTGAGCCGAGCGGTCGGTCCCACCGGACCCTTCTTCCCCTCCTGCCTGCCGGGGACTCTCCTCAACACAGCCACCTACGCACAAGCTTTGTCCCACGTTGCCTCGCTGAAAGGTAAGCGACTCGGGCCAGCTCGGGTGCCTCGCCGCCAGGCTGCGGTGTAGCCCAGCCGCGCCGCCGGAGAGGCCCCTCGGAAAGGACGGATCCTTCTGCCAGCGTGGGCAGTAACGGCACCGGTGGTGCAATGTGGCAGGTTCGGGAGTGAGGCACCTATCGTGAACAGTAGTGTGGTCTGGGGCAAATCCCACCCAGCTGGATGTAGTGAAGTCAGGGTTTGTCTCCAGGAGGAAGGCAGGTAGGGTTCGATTCTTTAACGCTTACTTTGCGTGCACTTTTTTTCTTTTTAGAGTCAAATTTGTACTAATAAATTAGTTATACGCGTCCTTTTGCATTATACATTACCTGGCACCATTGCTGATGCCTCATCCGCTCTTTGCCTTTGCACGATGGACGCCTGCACGACGGCAGAGCTTTCCCCTCCTCAATAGCAGGACTTCCAAGATCCTGAACAGAGTGAGTGCATGGGGATCGGGAGCATACGAAGCAATTCCTCATTTCCTGGGACCCAGGCATCAAGAAGGGTACACCCAGTATCCAGACCTTCTTAAGCGCCCAAGAGGCAGCGGTATGCATCTTTTAAAAATAAATCACCAGCTTATCCATCAGTTGCTCCTCGGCTAACAATTTGTAAGTCTAGGGGTGTAAGCAGGATGAATTCAATGTATGGATTTATAGGACGCAAAATCTCAAACCGCTGCCAAGCACAAGGCAGCACACCTACTTACTGAATGCCTTTGGGTATTGTATATTTTGTGAGGAAAGCTTCCCGAGGTTTAAGACCATCCTTTATGAATGTAAATGCATTTTTATATTTCCCTCTGTTTTCTGACATACCTCATGCACCTCACAAGTATCTCCTGAAAACCTGAAGCATGATTGTCTACCTGGAGCCCATGGGCAGTGGCTGTTGTATTACACGAGTCCTCTACATCTCTGCCTTGTGGCCACGAGGTCTTGGAGCAGAAACTTTCCTCTTATTTCATCGGGCAGAAACAGCCTCTCTGGAGTAGATCCAGGTGAAATTATTTAGACAAAGATATTATTGAGAGATAAATGTGTTTGCAGAAAGGTGGAATGGTTTGGAAACAGAGTTGAGTTCAGTGAATAGATGGAAGTTTTTACTTTACTTCAGATGGAAGTAAAGACTCTTTCTTTCCAAAAGCATTGCAGTTAAGCGTTTGCAAAACTAAATACCTCAACACTTTAGTCTTGCTTGCTTCATTTTTAAATTTAGCTCAATTTTAAGGAAAATAATCCCGATAAAACAAAGCGAAGCAGAAAGAAATAATGTTTTATTTAGTCTGAAAAATCTGTCATGAAGATTTTTTAGTTTTATTTATTTGGATGGTCTCTAGATATTTTTTTCCATGTGATTTTACTGCTTATCCCCCAAATTGAAATAATAATTTTTTGCTCCTCTTTGCTCTATGTAAGTTTCACAACTAAAAGCAGGGGGGATCTTATTCCTGAATCTCTTGTAGAGAAGCTCATTAGACAGCCAGTTGCCCAGGCTAAAAGGCTGCATCCCTGAAAATCATTCCTAAATACAAATCCTGACTTGGTTTTTCGGTTTGAATAGAAACGGATGGGTGTCACAGAAACCCACCTGAAGATTTACTGGCAAAATGCCCAGTTTATATTCCCTCTCTGGCACTAAGAATCCCTGGTTACATGCAAGGGGACTGGGATAATTTAGTGTATTGCGATTTTTCAGAACTCCAACTTTCTTCAATGCAAATTTTAAGTGAAATGCTGCTCTAGAGGCCATCTATATGAATCCTGTGAAGAGATACTTATTCCCACCCTTGGGAGAGCAATCCTGGCTGGTAAAGTGAATTACAAGCTTCAGTCAGACAGTAAAAGATGCCTGCAGATAAATGGGTGCCGTTGGTGCAGCAGACACCCCGGGAGGTTCAGGCTGGTTCCTTGCTCCTTTCGGGAGTCGGGATTTGCTTTGTCGAGCTCGTGAGCCAATGCTTTGTTCATGGCAGTGAATAGTATTTGAGTGATGCTTTAGAAGGAGACAATTAAAATCTATACAGTAAATAACAAACGCTGATGGTGATGTAACTAATTAACAATAATTTTAGGCTCTTAGGGGCCATTTTCATCGTGCCACCTGAGAATCCTGTTGTATGTATGGAAACCAGTACTTTGCTTTCTCTGAGAATGATTGCTTGGCTCCAGCCCCAGATTTCCAGGGCTATATAAAGTGCCTAGGGCACATGTTACCCGGATCCACTTTGTAGCACTAGGATATAATAAATTTACTTTCCCAGATGAAGCCAGTCTAGCAGAGATGTGAAATCTCCTGTGAGCCTGGTGCAGGGCAGGGTTTGAAGGTGCAGCCTGGCTTTTGGCAGGACTCTGTGCTGCACTGTAAGCTTGCTCCATGCTTCCCATGGCTCTGCAAGCCTCCAGCGTGCTGCATTGAGCTGAGTCCTGCACGTGCTGCTTCCAGGTCAAGGAGGAACAGTGATGGAGATGAGGCTAGGTTTGCACAGGCGACCCAGGCAAACTCTTCTCATCGGGCACTATAGGGCACTATGAACCCGTCTGTCTCTGAAACAGATATGTTTTTTCCTAAAGAAATGGCATTACTATGATAGGATGCTCTTGGAGGAAAATAGGCCATCTGTACAACAGAGATCAGAACTGTAATTCAGACCCTAGACTGTCCCAGAGAAAAGTGTATCACCACTGGGAAATTTCTATCTGTTTCCGTCCAGTATTTTCTCTTCAATAACATAACAGATCTTTTCCTTCCCTTAAGTAAGTCATCTCCTGTTCCTAAGAGTATCACGTCAGAGGCTGTACTTAGTATCAAGTATCTCTTAATGTCCATATTACCCCATTATATACTCTTCTTTCAGGCAGTTCAGTCTGTCAGTAGAAAAACAACCATAAAATGACAATTCCTATGAGATACAGGCCTCCCTATTCCTGGGTTTTAGTTCTTCACTACTGGCCAAAGTCAGGAAGAAGTTTGACTTATATATATGAAATTTCTGGTGTTTGTTACGGTCTGAAATTGTGCTAATTTG
Source organism: Eudromia elegans (assembly GCA_003342815.1). Classification (NCBI taxonomy): domain Eukaryota; kingdom Metazoa; phylum Chordata; class Aves; order Tinamiformes; family Tinamidae; genus Eudromia; species Eudromia elegans. The sequence goes on along the minus strand of PTEX01000022.1, from coordinate 654,431 downwards.
ACAACTATGCTACTTCATTGTGGTGACTTCGACATTTCCATGATCTTCCAAGATGAATCACTTACTGTAAACCATGCATCTGCAGTCCATTTAGCAGATTTAATTGCAGACCTCAAATACGAAGGGAAAATACTTGTTTTATTTATGGGCTGTATAACAATAGAGTCATCAGGAGAAGCTGGAGTTCTGCGCAGAGAGAGACCTCAAAGTACCTTCTTAATGGATGACAGCATGAATGCAATTCATTAATGTAGACCCGTTATTAATGGGTGTAAACAGGAATCTCCGGGTTTTAGCGGAAGCGTTCCACCGGTCGGGTGGCCGAGGCCAGCTGTGTATCTGCCACATTCCGCCCAAATTTCCCCAGACCCCATGATTCAAAGTGCAGCGCATGAGGAGAGAAATAATTACACTTGCCAGGGAATTGTTTTCATAATTCACCCACAGCTCTGCTCTGTGCAAGTTGTAGCTCGCTTGGTTTTCAGAGCGGCTCCCCGCTCCTGATAGAAGGGCAGGATTGCATTACGCACATCAAAGTGGATATTCCGGGGCCCCATTGATCAGGCTCTTTTATGGTTTGCTGCTGCTGTGGTTGCTGTTGTTCATATTAGGGAGGCTTAATTGCAGTATCCAGGAAAAAAAATCAGAACTGTCCATCCATTACATTTCAATCTCTATTATGGAAAGACGACGAGAGTTTGCCCAACGTCACTGGGTTAGAGACAGGCTCAGAAAGAAGCATTCAAGGACCCTGCTTACCCTTGAATTAGTGTTTACTGAAATGAAGCACCGCGGTTTACCGTACAACTAGGGGGTGGAATTAGAACTCTTTGGCTTCTTTATCGTCCCTGTCATTCATTAGTACTTGATGATGGATTCACTGACCTTTCTCAGTGTGTAACCTTGGACAACCCATGCAATACAGCAAATACAGTGAGGGGGTTCTGTTGGGCAAATACAGATCTTGTCATTTACTTGCTACTGTGACTTGAGAGAATTTAAAACATTTCTTTAGCTTGCTGCAGCTAAACACACTGCAAACAAGTCACTCTGATTCCAGTACCACTAGTCCCCAGCTCTGGCACTGCCTTACCTCACAGGTGTATTTTTGATCACTGCAACAAGGATTAAAGAATACCCAGATACCAGGAGTCCTAGGGGTGGAAGCACCCGAGAAGGAAATGGGTGCTGGACTGTTCCTCCAAACCCAATGTTGATCAGGCCGAGGAGACTTAACTGGGTAGGGGTTTCCTCTGTGTGTGTGACATAAATCACGAGGAATTGCATTCAGCTGATCATATCCAACACTGACAAACACAGAAACTGCAAAAGGAAGGGAACTGGGCGTTTGTCTATCAAATTCTTTCTTTAAACTGTTGTGTTGAAATACAAAATCCATATTTTAAGTACTCATGGATCAATATGGGCTTCCCATTGCACTCTCCTAAGCTGAAGCTGAACCTTAGAACTGTGCGAAAGGATCCACAACAAAAATTCTGGATCAAATATGGCTACAATTGAAATGTGATGTTGGCAGAGACAAGACAGAACTAATTTAATTTTCCTGTCAGTCTCTGTAGTAGATCAATTAAACTGCCAAGTGGATCAAATATTTCAGACTGTATTTATTACATTAAGTATTTATGTTCAGGCTGGGCCTTTAAAGTATGATCTCATATAGGAATACAAGGAGGCTTAGATCAATTCAGCAGAATTTGCTGTAAGTTAATGGAAATGTAATTGTGTATTTTAATTTTGTGTACAAGAGTCAGTAAGTTCTTGAAGGAAGGAAAGCTATTGCCTGTCTGCGTTGTAGCAACCTGGTAAAAATCCATTCAAGTGTTATGAGACTGCTACAGAGGTTAATGGAAGCTGGATCAGGCTCTAGGTCTAAACACCTAACCCTGACTGGTTTTGGTGGGAGTTGGGGCCTGGACTCCTCTGAGGAGCCCGAGTTACTGCAGTAATTCCTTTCTTCTCATCTGGGCTTCACAGGCTCGGAGCTACCACAAGAAGATGCAAGAAAACACTAATGTCTGCTCTGTGTGAGCACATCTTTGTCAGGGAAGGTCACATTCCTGTCCCTCGTGGACTGGATGTTAGGCAGGTGGAAACCTTGGGCTCCTAATCCTCACATCCTTTATTCTGCCTTTAGCACTAGCAAAGTCTGATGGATTTTGCTGGACTTACTGCCCACAGACAGAGGCAACTCTAGGGTAGATTCAGCCCTCCTCATGCAATAAAAAACTACAGGGCTAAATCGTACTCTCCTGTACTCTGTCAAGACCCTGGAGCAAATGACATTGGTTACTCTACATTTTTTGCACGAGCTGTTATTTGCAGGTGTTTTAACCTTAGTGAAAATGAAATGAATGGTTAATGGGTGAATTATTAATACAGAGACCCTAGTCTCCACACAGATACCTGTGCTGCCTCAGGTTGCAGAGCCACTGGGTTTAATTATTAAGCAAAGAGCTCAGATTGTTTTTGAAGACTGATAAATATTTTATCCCTTTCTAGCCATGAAATGAAAATTATTTTTAGGGGATGGAGGCAATTGCCGCTTTTCTGAAAATGGGAAGACTCTTCTTCCCACCTCCTGTTCAGCTGCCAGGATTTGCACTAGGTGTCTGTGTTAGGATGGGAGCTGCATTAGAAAAATTCGCCCAGTTTGCATAAGAGGCAGCAATGCAAAGGCAGCTGATGCACAGACGGGCCTTTGTGCTGCCCTGTTTTGAAGTCTAACTTAGTGAGGCTTAACAGTATGGACAAAACCAACCAAGTGTGGTGTCTGCAGCTGACAGACCTCTGCAAACACCAACCTTTGGGCTTCCCCCGTTGCTAGAACAACCCTGACCAGCAGCCCTCAAGTGCCTATATTTAAACAGGGCAAAAAATGTCTTTACAAATGTCGTTGGAGGTGGCAAAACTGTATGTTGTGTTATTGAATGGATTTTCTTGTAAACTTGTAAAACTTTAAATCAGCCACAGAATTCCTGAGTGAGCCTTCCTAGTGTTAAAAAAGGGAAAAAGTCAAAATTTGTGTGGGGGATGCATGTGAATGCCTGGACCTGTAGTGATGTTGCTTTAGTGATAGCATGCTCAGTCAAAGGAGTATTATAGGAGTAATAGATTTTTAATTATATCAGTAACTCATTTCTTGTAGATTTTGGTTTCTAAATGCAAGAAGTATTTTGTCCTGAACCTGCCAGCTGCTAGTGTCCAACAACTGCTAGAGAGAAGTCTTGCTAACATCCTAAACACCCCAACAGCCTAAAATGCAACCTCTGTCTGCCTTCACCCCTAGCAGGCAGATACTGACCCATCACTACCAAGAGCAGAAACATAAAAGAAAGCATCCCTGCTCCCTGCAGGTTATTAGTTTCATCACTTAGTCATGAGCCATTTAACTCAAATATTAACTGCAGAAATTAAAGCAAGTCCTTGGCTTGGAAAGATCAGAGGAAGATATCGCACCACGTCAGGTTGTGTTCTGTGGGGCTGTTTTCTATTGGAGGTAGCATAGAGCAAAGGATGAACTTTTACCAGGGGTGTAGAAGAGGACGTGGAGTTTGGTTGTCTCGGGGAAAGGAGGAGACCCCCCCCCGGATTTCTCACCAGAGAGCAAGACAAAATGGCAGTTCAGCCATTCTGCCCTGCCTCTTCTTCCTGCTCGTCGTATCTGCTCTTTTCCATTTGATAGAGCCACCTGCTACCAGGGTGGCTGTTTGAAGACAGGCTCTTTGCTTGTCTTGCAGGTTGGTGAACCTGGTCTTCCAGGAGACCCAGAATGGTTCCCACTGACGCCACAAGCTGAGCTAAAGGAAGATCTTGCAATGTTGTAGCTACAGAAGGCAGCTGGTGAGGGAAGGACTGCTTCCAGTAGCAGGGTGAAGGGAAACCTTTTCATTTAGATGGAGAACACATTTCACCCTGTCTCCAATCTTTATTGCCTGCCTGAGACCTGTGTATTTCAGGTGCCAGGGAGTGATGGTCCATCCCATCCTTCCTGCTGGAAGTCCAGACTACAGTCAGTGGCCATAGCTCTAGGTGGCCTTGGATCAGTTCTGGAGGACTGTGGCATTGGTGTGCAAGCCCAGAGGTGGGATGGGTGACGCTACAACATATTTACCCTTCAGGTAAACACGGTGCCAAGAATTGGTAGGGGCTTAGCCAAGGAAGCGCTAAGAAGCTGTGCAGGACTAGAGGCAGCTCAGATATGGGATTTGGTGTCGCTCAGCAATTCCCACCTTATGTTACCACATAAAGTGTATGCTGGACAAGTAAAATGTGTTTAGAAGCAGACAGGTTTGTTCCTAAGCGCTGCCTTTGGTTCTGCCCAATGAGTCAGGGAGAGCTCTTGTGCCATCTCGTAGCGCAGCATGGGCGATCTCACAGCCCTGTCTGTCCTGAAAATCTAAGGCTTTCCAGGAAAACATGTTAGTCGAGCAAAATCCAACCCATTCCTTCACGTTTGGGCCAGGCAAAGAGCTAGCAGCATTATTCCTCAAGGGGCTTGACGGGCAGGTCCCAAACCGTTGTTTTAACAGTTGATGCAGCCCGATGGCCTCCACTCCAGCGCGTCACAGAGGAGCGGGCGAGGGCGGCTGGTTCCCACACAGTTTCAGGCGGGGTGTGTTCACGTTCCTCTGCAGCAGGATGCCCGGCACAGCTCAGGGGTGGTGTCCCCAGACCCATCCACCTCCCTATGCCGTGGGCGACCAGGGCCTCGCCAAGCTCGTGGCTGGTGGCAGGCACAAGGCAGCAGCTTGGCGCTGGAACCAGGAGCCTGGTTTGCAGGGAAATCCCACGTGATTGGGACCTCATTACTTGTTTCCAGGCATCCTGCCCTAATTTGCTCCCTTTACACAGCCTCCCAATGGCTGTGTGTCTCTGCAGGGCGCAGTCTGACTCGATGAACCTCTCCGTACCTACGCAAGGTCTGTTGGAGCGGGGGGTATGTCAGACATGGCCCCACTCCACCCTTGCCCTCCTCAGGGCACGCGGCAGTGCTGCTGGCCACGTTCGGAGACGGACCCTTTCCAGCGGGCCCCTCTCCTGCGTGGCGGTGACAGACCCTTGTCTCCTTTCTCCTGCAGGGAGCCCGCTGTGCTCGTGCTGCGTGCCCGACCCCATGGGCCTCTCCTTCCTGCCCACGTACGGCTGCCAGAGCAACCGCACGGCCAGCGTGGCGGCGCTGCGCATGAAGGCGCGGGAGCACTCGGAGGCCGTGCTGCAGTCCGCCAACCTCCTGCCGGCCGCCGGCGGCAGCCCCGCTCCGCCAGCGCAGCCCGGCGCCGAGGGCAGCCCGGACAAGCAGCCCTCTCCGGCCAAGGACCACACGGACGCGGAGAAGGGCCTATGAGGCCGGGGCGGCGCTGGTGCCCGCCGCCATCGCGGGACTTGGCGCAGGGAGAGGGCAGCATGGGGCCGCTGGCACCCGTGGCCAGTGGCAGTATGCCCTGCGCTCCCTGCACCTCTGTAGATTAACTCCCCGATTTGCTGGCACCGTCTGTGTGTGGAAACGTCTGTGGAACTGTTTCAGAGCCCTCGCGCCCCAGCAGTGTCGGAAAGGAGGGCCGCGGCCTTTCCCGCTCCCTTTCGGTCTCCATGTCCCAGGGCAGGTGGGCTGGGAGCGGGGCCCTGCTGCAGACTCGATGGCAGGGAGGAGAGGCCCCAGGCCTCCTTCAGCCCCGCCGCGCACACCGCCCTCCTGGGTACACGCTGTGTGCCATGCCCCTTGCGCCTCTTGTTCTCCATTCCACCTCCACCAAGTCCTTCCCAGGCGGCAGATCTAAGGGAAGCAGGAAATTGAGTGAAAATCATCATAATTTTCCTTCTCCCTTCTCTTCCCTTAAAGTTGAACTTTCCATGAAGTAGCTCACTGGGGAATTGCTGAGTTGAGTTTACCTGTGAATAAAATCCTTGCACTAGTCTTGATGTGAACTTTAGTCTTTTCCACTTGCCATTCCCTGGGTTAGATAAAAAGATACATGTGATTCCAGAGCAGTGTCCATAGCTTCAAACGGTGATGTAGATATTCAATGAAAAGTGCAGTTATGTCTCAATCTGCACAAAGATGGGGGGATTTTAGCATCGTTTTCCAACCTTTGAATAAGTTCTTAAAAAAAGAATCCATGACATTTTGGAAACATTTGGAAAGAAAACCAGAAACCAAAATAATCCTATGTTACGACATTGCAAATATGTCTTTGCATGTTGTGTTTTTAATAAAGAGGAAATAAAACTTGGAAGGATATTCTTTTATTCTATCCCAAAGCAGACTGTTCTATTTACTGATTTTGTTTTGTTTAATTAGATAATAGGCACAGTGCAAAGGAAAGTTTGACCCTTCAGGAAATGGACCCTTATTTCCAACCCAAAACAAAGTACGCAGGTATCTTAGTCTGGGGTGCTCTACGTTTTTCCCATGGGTGATGCAGATGCAAGTTTAAGCTTGCTGGCACGGGAACGCTTTTTATAGTTGCAAACACCCTAGGTGGTCGCTGGAGAACAGGTCAGCATCACTGCTCGTAGACTTGCCCAAATATCACAGAAGCCAATGGAGAGCTCCCCAAGGTCCTCAGAGCGGGTCCTTCAGAAGAAAAATGCCCTGTGCCAGGGGGATGCCTCCACCACAGCCCTAGATGTTGTTCTGTCTAGGCCATGGGCAGATTCTGGCCCAGCAACTCGGCTCATGGTGCCCCTGGGCGGGGGCAGCAGCCCAAGGCCTCCCGCTGCTCCCGCCGCGTTGTGCTGAGGAGCTCCCGCTGTGTGCGGCGCGCACACCTCTGCACGGGTTGTGCTCAGCGCCTCGCAGGATCCGCCTCGAGGACGTGCGTAGACAGACACGAGTCAGCTTGGCAGCAGAAGGGCCTCCCCACTCCCAGGGATTTCTTGGAATGGGAACACGAGCCTTGCCTGGGGCTCACAGGACCCTCCTGCCCTGGGGTGCGCTGCCTTTTCCGTGGGACAGGGTTTGGACTGGTGCATGCAGGAGGCAGCAACGGGCAGCACTGGCCTCCTGCAGGCCTGACAGCCCCCATGGACGGGAGTCATTGTCCCTGGGCACCAGCAAGGCACGCAAGGAGGAGATCCCAGCACACCCCACATCCATAGAGCAGAGGCACCCACTCTACGCCTACCCACCGTGTATTTCCTCTGGCAATCCCGCCGTGTCCCCATTGCAGGGGCAACACCCAGTAGCCAGTGATCATTCCTTGTACGCTGGCTTCGGGAGCCGCTCTGCTCATCTGGAGACCGTTTCCCTGGCTCCAAATCATGGTTTAGCTTAAACAATAGCAATGGCCTTTTTGTTCCACCAAAATTATAGATTTTGAGGGTCAAGGTGGAGAAAAGAAAATCACTTTTTTATTTTTTAGTAATCTTTTCCAATATAATTTCTTGTCTAGATTCCCATAGCCAAAAATAAAGGAAAAAAATCCACTCCATACAGGCAGGCCCAGCTTCATTTCAACATAATTACCTTGCATTCAGTTGAACTTCAGCCCTTCTGTACACTAACTCTTCAATCTAATTGTTTGATTAAACTCGTATTTCCTCCAGAAAGGTACATAAATAAGTGAATTGTTGAGCAAATTAAGAATACTTAACAGCATTGCATCTGAAAAGTAGTTACGCTGATTAAATTTTCTGTCCTTGAGGATTTTCAGGAAATTACTTTTGATCGTCAATAACACAATTAAGTAAACTACACGCACATTAGCATGAATAATTGATAAGAAATTATGTATTACCACGAAGCACTGATTTAATAATTCATGATGCGACACTTTAGTGACTGTGCAAAACTGGATAACATGGACAAGTCCGCCTGATGTTGCTGGAAATGCTGCACTTACAAAGAAGTCCGCAGTTTTGTTGTACAAAAAGTATCTGATGCATGCTGTAGTTTCTGTTTGTTTAATACATGAATAAATTGAGGCAGAACACCCTGAAAAGTTCCCGTGCTGGTTTCATTGAGATCATCGTCTCCATCCAACATCTCATGCTAGTGACCGGCCGCTTCTGCTTAGACCGCAAGGATGCTGCAAAGCAGCCGCGGGGGATGCTCGGGTTCACAATGAGAGGGCTTTGGGCCCTAAGGCTTTTTGACTCTTTGGTGGCTGATGCATTTGTAATCCCAATAGTAATCGGTCAGAGCAATTTTGTCTGTGTTGTAGTCAGCAGCACACAAAGCTTTTGCATTGCCTTTTTTTGGGTGTTTTTTTTTTGAGTTGGCTCAATGCTGTGTAAATCTTAGGCCGATTCACCAGCAATTTTTGCAGCTCCCCAGGAGAAGCAGCTGTCTGTTTGTACCCTTGCTAGCATGCTGGGGGAACCAAGGCTCCGCGAGCCACGTTCTCCACCGAGATTTCGGCCTGAGACTCGTATCTAAGGACGGCACTGCCCATGGGAACCTGCTTGCGGTCGTGGAAGAGTCGGCCAAGGGCAAACGGCCAGAGCTGCGTCTCAGTCCTCCTGTCTCAGAAGAGCCACCAGAGCCTGCGCCCTACCAGACACAGAGCCCCTGTGCCGGAGCCACCTGCCCGCCTCTGCGCTGTCGTATATCAGGGCTACGCCACGTAAACCCCTCCTGTAACGGCCATCTCAGGAGCTCTGATTAAGTCTGGCATTTAAAAGTTTATAACTCAGCTATAAAAAGTCACTCAGGCTGAACCCAGCCTGAGATGCCCAAGCCTAAGAGGATGATTTACAGGCAAGCAATTCCAAAATCCACTGGGGTGATATTTTTTCTGTCTGTAAGGGAAAAAATGGAAACCTAAGTTTTGAGAGATGTGTATGAGACCAAGTATTTACGTTTAATGTCTTCAGGGCCCATCTCCCGGCATATTGTGGGGATCCTGCTGCTCCACGTCCCGGGCTGTTGTGGGCTCCACATCCTGATGTGTCTTCCCAGTCCCAGTGTCCCCTGTCCCTCCGAGATCTGCCCCTGCCCTGCAGCCCCCGCACGGGGCCCAGAGGGCATCATGTCTTATGGCAGGCTGTTATTCCTGCATGTTGGGGGGTGGCTGACAGACCATGCCAGGCCGTGAGCCCTTCTTTCCGAGCCTGTGCACCGTCCTCCTCGCAGCCCCGCACGTGGCTCTGCTTTGCACACCGACGCAGGCCGCGGCGTGCCCGCATGTGCTGCAGCGTGAAATGCGAGGCGGAGAGCCCTGCTTTGCTCAGTCACGCCGCAGGCTAGCGCTTCCTGCCCGGCATGCTGGATCGTAATTAGATTGCTTGGCTAATTGGCTCTTTATTAAGAGTATTATTTACAACGACGCTGAAGGCCACGTGCGTGAGGACTGAGTCAGTGGTACGCGATGCTCCGCTTCCCTCCCGCAGTGCCCGTCCCTTGCGCTCCTGCAGGTCGCTGCTCTTGGTGCTGCAGGCCAGATGGGAGCGGGGACTCGCGTCCCCTCTGGCATCCCCTCCGGCATCCCCTCCGGCATCCCCTCCGGCCGCAGCCGGGGGCCCTTTGCTGCTGCGAGGCCCCCCCCAGGGAGTGGGCTGGAGATGAAGGGCTTGCGGTGTGCGGCTGCGGCGCAGCCCCGCCCGCGGGGAGCCGCTGCTCGATACCGACCCTCCCGGCCTGCCTGCCGTGTGGTGGAGCCGTGCGCGAGGCGAGGGAAATGAGAGGCAGTGGATTTATACCCGGGTCTGAATACATAATTCAGGCCTTTTCCCTGAAGAGCTTGATGCCCCGGCCATAAATAAGAGAGCAGCCTGTGCCGAGCACAGTAAACAACGCTTACTTCTTCCCAGTTAAAAACTTCCTCTCACTGTAGTGAAGTATTGACTTTAGGTGACCATATTACCACAAAATGTGGTCTTTTCCTCATACCCAGCAGGGAAGTCTTTACATAGATCTGGCCTCTGAGAATGAGAATTTCACTGACGTGCAGAAAACCCAGGCCGGCCTGAGGAGTCGTGTTGAGGGCGGCGTTTCCTCACTGCCGGCCCCACGCCCACTGCACCGCTGCAGCACGCAAGAGCTCTCGTATGCAGACACACATTGGCAGCCCTTTATATTCCTGGTGGCCTGAACTACTCCCAGCTCTGACTCCTCCACTGTCCGACAAGGCCGAACGTTACCTTGCACACAGATTTTGTTGTAAAATACGACAACAGCATTAAAGCAGTTACTCCAAGTGGTGAGAGAACAGCCTCCTGTAAGTCACTCTCCTTCACACACCTCCTGCAGCTTCCGAGGCTTTGCCAGTTGTGTTTATGCGGGAGGAATATCCAGTTCTCTGGTTCAGTTATAGTAATGCTGTTACTGCCCTGCTTCCTAAGCCTCAGCAAAGGACAGAGCACTGTTGTATCGGTGCTAGAGACACAATAGTTAGTTAATATGACCTCAAGTATTTTCATGGATGGCACATAGATGGCAGTGACAAACACTACAGGGGTTGTGCCCATGCAGAACTGATGACTGGCACCTGCACGACGGCATCCCTGATGATCCACCCACCTTCTGTGCCCAGGGCGGCCCGGACAAGCGCGCTCGCTGCTTGCCGAGTCCTGCCGCAGGCCCTGCACCTGAGCCTGGGGTCGGGCTCACAAGAGCCGCGACGGTGGAACCGGAGAGCAGCCCTGAGGAGGCCCCGCGGCAGCACAGACGTCCTCTCCGAGACCGCAGACCTGGACAGGTCAGGGCCAGGAGAAAGCTGGTTTGGGTTTTTTTTTTTTCTATTAAATTTTATTTTCTTTGCCATCTGAACTGGTTCTTTCAGTCCTTCTGCCTCAGAGTTTTCCTTTATTAAACTCCAGCATTCACACTGACCCTACAGACTAGCACTTGCTGGAGCAGCAAAATGTATTAGGACTCCTCAAGGTATTGCACAGATGGAATTTTTTTTAAACTGTATCCACACAGGTTCTTTACACCCTCACTGCACGTGAGCCGATGTATTAAACAAGATGCAAGGCCCGTTAAACGCAGGAGCCCGTCTCTGCGAGGAAGCCTCCCCAGGCACCTGAACTCTGCCTGGCGTGTCGCAGCTGGCTCCCCCTTGCTCCCCGCGCTGGCTGAGGCTCCCAGCCACTGGCAAAGGCTTGAACCCGAGCTGCTGCAGTGCTCACCACCCCTTGGCACAGCACGGGGTAGGAGCATCCCTGGGAGTTGTTCGGCTTTATTGGAAATATCTCTGTAACAGTGTGCAAGAAATTGGCTGCTGGCAGGGAAGGAGGATCTGCAGGAGAAAAAATAGCTGAGCCCATCTTTCCTTTAGGTGTGCTTAGAGCCAAGCCTCACTGGGTCTGAGCCAGAGGACTTCACAGCTGCAGCCTGACGGGGGTCCAGAAAGGAAAGTTTCAAAATCCTACCCAGAAAGCCAAAGAACACGAGCAATTCTGTGAGACTGAAATAGTCAAAGCGACCTGACAAAACAGCCAAGTGGCTAGAGAGCTGCTGAGGCTGGGAGGCTTCTTGTTTATGGGAAACTCTGGACACATCCCAGTTTCTACAGATTCAATTCAGATCAAAAAAAGCTTTTTAAAAATACCATTCAGTGAATCAGAAGCTGTGCTTCTGCATCAGCTCTGTGCCTCAGATGCCTATCAAAACATCTTCAGTCACTCCAGTTTTCCTCTCTTTAATTTGGACCATAATATGTCGTTTGCCAGAAAGTGTCTGTAAAAACGGAAAAGGAGTGAGCAAATGGGAATCCTCATTATCCATTAGACCTCAGAATTCCATTAAGCAGCAAAAAAGGGAAAGGCCAAGATACTGGAGACACCTTGCTCCTTCTCCCACCCCACATGTTGCGGATTTGGTCTTGATTTCATGGTCTCTGCCTCCGGCACTTCTACACCCCCATCCAGGATGGCATCTGAATGACATGGTGGATATATCTAGACCACAATTCAACCTAAGCATAAGAAAAGAGGCATGAACACCTGCTACAGAGGAGCCGCATTGGCCAGAGCCCATTCTCACAAACAACTGCACCTGTTAAACACGCCGCTCGGTCCTCGCGGCCTCCCTTCCTGAGCTCAGCCCCTGTCCGGCCACGCAGACGGGCCGTGGAACAGGGAGCTCTGCAGGGACCTGGCCGCTGTCCGGCCGGCACCAGACACCGCCTCCCCCTGGCATCATCCCCCGCGATGCTGGAGGGCTCCTTCAAGCTGAGGCACCTCCCCAGAACTTGTGTGCAGCCACACAAGACATAATGTAATACACCAGCTTGGCTCAGTGAAAACATTTGGAAACAGCCGCTTTAGTTTCGAAACTTCTTTGTTGTTCATGGTTTGTTTGGTTTGGTTTTAATAGAAGGCTGCTTCAAGCTAAATGAAAAGCTCTGTGACTTTTTACTCTCACAGGCATGTAAATGTAAAATGAAGATTTTGTCAACGATTATATTATTATTAATATATATGTAAGATAGATAGCTCAAAAGAAAACCATGGAACAAAACAAAAAAACAAACCAAGCAACACAGAGCATGCTTTTTTTTTTTCTTTTTCCTTTTATCAGCAGTTTCAGAATAATTAGAGAACCTGCCTCTGTTTTGCTCTTTTTGGCTAACAAGGAAACGTTCTTATTATAAAAATCGGGGCTGGGCGCGATGAAGGGTAGGGAGGGGGCCCTGGGTGCCCCGTGCAGCAGGGCCCACGCGGCGCCGGCCGCAGGGCAGGTTCCTTGCCAGGGCTCGGGAGCGCCGGGCAGGACGAGGTGCTCGCCAGGAGGAGCCGCGCCGGGCAGGCGGCTCACGCAGGACGGCCCAGGTAGCCCGGCAGTCAAGCCCAGTCAAGCAGGGGCATTTGTTGCTCTCGGAACACTGTGGGGCCGCTCTGCCGTGTCAGTAGGTTTCAGGGCTGGCATTTGATCTCACTGGGTTTGTGTTAGGGCTCCTTGTGTTGCTGGGGCAGTGCTTGGCGCCAGCAGGGTGGGCACTGGGGCTGCCCGTGCCGCCTACTCGGAGCTGGGGGCGCGCGACCCTGTTGCCAGAGGAGTGTTTGCTGCCCGGGCTGGTGGAGAAGCCGGTCTCTCAAGGGGCCCATGTAGCTCCAGCCCCTCCTGGGCAGGGACGAGGGAAGGGGCATTGAGTGCCCGGGGCTCACAGGCAGCCCTGGGGACAGGAGCTCCCTTGGGGCAGACCCAGCTGGTAACAGGGGACGACAGGTGGGAGAAGCAAAAGACAGCTCAAGGGCACGGTTTGGATCACGTCCGAGCACTAACGCATAATATAAATATACTGGATAGCTATATATAGATCTATAGACATAGCAGATACAGCTGGATATAGTCACACATACATGTATAGATACGTTATCAAAAATAATATTGCTGTACATGCTAATGCAATACGAGCTCCTTTCCTTTCACTCTATAACTTTTCTGTTTGGGAAGCTGACAAAGCCACCCAGCTTTGGTGCCAGATGATGGGTGAATGTTTCCACCTACATTCGTCTGGAAGGGACGGGAGAGCTGAGCCAGGTAGGCAGTGGCCGCCGACAGAAAGCGCTTCTGTTGCGAGGCCTCCGGCGGGCCCAGTGCAAAGAGTGTCCCCAGTGCAAAGAGTGTCCCCTGGGCCAGACCCTTCTGTGTCCCCCGCAGCCTGCCAGGGCCAGGGACTGAAAGAGGGGCTGCTGCTTGCCTCATCTGGCACTCTGGGTTGAGTCTGCTTTAATAAACACACAGAGCTTTAAGCATTTGGGACACAAATGATTCCTCTTCTGCACTACTGAAATGCCGCTGTCTAAGTATGTTCAACAATGTAACAGAAGTAATTCTCTAGTTGCCCATAGAGTACCCAAGGCCTGACAACCTAATGTAAACAAGCAACATCATGAAAACTTGGAGAATATCAAAAAGAAGTCAGGGAAGACCACAGGTCATTTTAGTCATTTCCCGTCCATTTAAACCCTGCAATTCCAATATTATCTCTAATACCAGGGAATAGCGGTGAGCATAAGATTCAGAATAATCATCCTAAAGACAAAATAAATTAATCATTGACCTCTGCTGCAATAATGGGCATTGCACATGTACACATGCACACACACAAATAGAGTTCAATTTACTCAAGTGTTCCATGTTCTTTCTATCTTCTATTAAGCTCTGAAGCAGAATTTCCTTAATAAAAATGACTAATGTATGTCAGTTGTTCCAAATTACCCATTTGTATGAGCTCGCTAGAGCCCGGGTAGCCCGTCACATACAATATCACCAGCTTCTCATGCTGTTTTTAAGAGAGACAAACCTAGGGTTCGTTATTTACTCAGAAAGGAAACAAAGTACATCCCTTAAGGGGAGATATGCAAGTCTGCAAAGCATTTCCAGTAGGCACATAACTAGTCAATATCTTGTTTGTGCTCTGTTATATTCAAAATACGATAACACTTCACTGTCTGTAAGGATTGCTTGGCTAGTCAGGGATCAATGCAAGGAATTTCCAGAGGCAGTTGCCAGTCTGGAGAGCAACTGAGCTGGAATTACTTGGAGAAGAGGCTCAGCTGCTTCATAACGCAAAGGACAAGAAGACAAGCTCAAGAGAAGTGCAAAACCAGCCCTGACAAGACACTAGATACAGCTTGTAGGGCGGGTTACCGATGAAAAACCCAAGTTACTGCAAACGATGTGTCTGTCCCCCCCAGCAGGGCACAGGGAGTGAGGCTGCCCCGGCTCCTGCCCTGCATGCTGGGTGGGCAGGGAGGAGCGGAGAGCCTTTGGCCAGCCCTTTCCTAGCGCTTTTTAAGGGCACAGCCCCGCTGCCCTGCTGTTCTCAGCCCTCTGCTCCCGTAACCAGGGATGCAGTTACCAACAAAACGCTGGCTAGAAGTCACTCCCATGTGGTCATACAAGTGCCATTCATTTTGCTATGAATTACTAGTTATTTATTTGAAAACACACTGTCAGCGACACGGATGGTCCAGAGAGAGACTGAACAACTACAGAGGATTTGCCTAGGCTGCTTGTCTAGGCCATTTCAATTAAACTTTTAGCACTCACTAAAATAAATTCAGCATTTTGCAGGAAGGCCGTGGAGCTCGTGGGCCTGAGGGGCAGCAGCTGGGTGAGCTGGGTGGCTGCCCATCTGCTGTGGGGCAGCTGGAGGGGAAAGGGACGTTGCCCTAGAGGAGGGAGGTCCAAAGGGAAGAGGTTCTGCCCTTAAGCCAAAGACCAAGAAGAAGCCTGGGCTGCGGGATGGTTCTTTCTTTGCCTCAGTCACATCGCCTGTGGAAGAACCACTACTGCAGAAACACCTCAAAGTACCAAGAAACGCATCATGCAAAAAAGGCAGCTTGCAAGAGAGGGCACCTATGGAAGTGATGGCTTAAATGCCACTGCTGCTGTCCTGCTGCACGCACAGAGAGCCTGCAGTTTTCCTTCCTCCTGTCTGCTGGCAAGGCCAGGACACAGCTCTTCTCTGGGTGAGTTTGCCTAGCCCTCTCTCCAGTCTGTGACTTAATGTCACTATTGCTGTGTCACATAACAATGCTTTTCTACGGTTATTTGCATGACTATTGCACATTTCCCATAGTCCAAAAAAAAGGAGCCAGTTAAAAGATGTCATTTTGCCTTGTGATGACCTCTTCCATCCCAGCTTTCCCATGGTAGCAATTGCAAAAACCAACTAACCAAAGAAAGTGCAAAAGCAAACAAACTAACACCACAAATCATCGTCACAAACATAACTGCTGCCCAGTATTGCAAATGGCCACAACCACACTGTGTTTGTACACGGCTTGTCCAAAAGGTACAGAGCTAGAAGGGTTCTGCTTCATTTGCATGACCCAGCTGACACAACTAGCCCCAGCTCCACTAGACTCAGTAGACCAGTTTCTTTTTTATTCCATTTTATGATCTGGCTTTTTTATTGTAACTCACATCTATTGATAGATGAACATCAGCTGTGCTACGCAGAAGCACCTCAGCAAACTGTTGCTCTTATACTTGCAAGACACTCTTGCTTTAGGATCTAATTGTAGTATGGGAAAGTGCTAACCTGGAAAAACAAGCAAACAAGCAAACAAACAAAAACACCTACATGTTCTCCTATTTCTGAGTACGGCCTCATAAGGAGCTGACCAGCAGCACAGTCTGGGCCAGAGATGGGTTTGCTGATGGGTTAACACTCAGGTAGAATCAATACTGGGCTGGGATCTGGAGGAACATTTTTACAGCAGTTTTTTATAGCACAGGCATCATTTGCTCCCTGTGTGCTCTGGGGAAATACATGACAAAAATAATTTTCATGTTTGTGTTCCAGTTTCCCTAGCTCTGTTTGTTTCATTTTTTGCTACGAACTTTCTGGCCAAAATTCCCTCTGTGACATGGATAAGTTTAGAGACTCAGTGCACCTTCAATGCAGTTCCCGTAAGTTACAGGAGTGACTGGCCAAAATAAAGAAGTCTTATGTAAAATATGTTTGGTATCCAAGTTAGGACTGGTTTCTCTCCAGACCTCCAGAGCTTCATTTTGCCTTTACAGTTAGCAAAAGATACACTCTGCTCTCCTAGTCTACCTTAAACTAGTTTACTGGACGAACCCATCGTCCACGTTAAGAAGCACCTCGAAAATACGGTGCAGAATTATAAGTGTGTACTTTCACAAAACAAATGGTAGAGTTAACCAAGCACAAAGGGTACAGCTTTCTTAAAAACCTTGACTTTGCTTATTAAATTACCAGCTTCTATATCTGTGCATGGATACTTTGTATCCAGGCTCCCCTTAGAAAACATGCCTTTACAGTATTCTCTGAATACTTCTGGACTTGTAAAAGCCATTTACATAAATATACATATATATATATGCGCATATATTATAAATAAGAGGTTTGCACCCACTGCTAGGACTTTAGGTTAAGTCGGTTACTTCTAAACCTAGCACACCCAGTAGACAGCATTTTGCCCTGGGCTAGGTAAGCAGTTACGTTGCACAACATGAAAGCAAACGAGAAAAGTGCCAGGTGAAGGTACTGTGACTGAAGAGAAAGGAAAAATATTCATAATGGGAGCCATTTCCCATCCTGTAACAACTTGGAAATATATTCTTGTTCCTGAAGCACTTGTTTCTTAAAATCTTTTTTTTCTCTTGTTCAAAATGAGCCCTTTCCCAGGGGAGATTGGATTGCATTTTCTGAATTTCAATTTAAAGCTGGCTTAGATATTTAAATGTTTACAGAATAGGATCAGAGGATAATTCAGGCTGAAAGGGGCCTCAGGAGGTTTCTAGTCCAACCTCCTGCTCGAGGCAGGGCTGGCTATAAGACCAGACCATGTTGTTCAGGGCTTTATCCAAGTGGGTATTGAAAACCTCCATGGATGGGGACTTCACAACAAGTGCTTAACTGAACATAGGTATTTGAGCTGAATGTGACAGAAAACCAAATTAAACCGGTACAAACTTGACTATTTCCACCCCATATCTCTCCCACAAACATCCCTCCCCAATCACAAAATACCAAGTTTAACACAACTGTACAAAATAAATAAAATGGACCACAGAAAGTCATCTAGGACCAGACTCCAACTGCACTGAAACCACTGTGAAGCTTTCTTAGTGTGTTTAGCTCCTTTAGGGGAAATCCTTCAGTGAATGGCATTGGTGAAAGAATGTACCTGGTTTGATCCATTAGGGTTCTGCAGGCACCGCTCTAGCCAGGAACGGAGCAAGTCTGGAAGTTCAGGTGAGGGACGTATCCAAAATGCAAAGCTTTGGTCTGTGTCCTGTCGACAGTCTCAGTCACGGAAAACACTTACTGAAAATAATCTCTATCACTGATATCAGAACTTGGGGGGAGGGTGCCTGTGTCCCATCCCCAAATTATATTTATTAACAAAAGGCCTGATTCTTTCCTGTCTTTTCTGGAAGCCAAGAGTAACTTTTCTAAAAGCAATCTGGTAAAAATATCCGTAGATGTGAATCAGACCCAAAGTCATTAGTGTTATTATTTTTTAGAGCTTCTGCATTTCAGTTTGCATTGGGAAGACAATATGAAAATGAAACAGAGAAAGGAAAACCAATAATCCAAATATAGATATTTATAAGCAGGCACACTACATTCAATACTACCATCTTTTCACCAGGTTCTCATACTTTGCAGTTTTAGAGAAGGCACCATACAATACATGATTTAAAAAAGACCTTATCAAGGATGAGTTAAAGTTTGATACAGATTCTTTCACAGATATTTTTTCTTTATAGCCCTTTGATAGGAATTAATATTTCACATGTGTTATGCTTTTATTTTTTAAATCACAGAATGCACAAGTCAAAAATCAGGAACAACATCTTTCAGGTTTTGAAATTTAGATCCATATTTCACCGGGAGCCTAACGAAAAAAAAAAAAAAAAAGAAAAAAAAAAGGTATTTCAATTATAACAAGCAAAAGTCTTCTTATCCTAACCAAAATACAAATACCGCAATAGGATTTCATTCAACTTTGCTCCTTTTACCACAATATATCAGGCCAAGTTTTCAAAATGAGTTTAAAGATTAATTATAAACAATCCCTAATGCTGGGGGAACATATTTGGATATTATCAACAAAGGTAAAGAATTCAGCAGCATGGTAGTGGACACTGCAAAGGGATATGAGAAGTCTTGAGCAGCTGCAGTTGCACTCTGGTTGTTAGTAGTGTTTTTGATAAGAACATTGTGTTGCATTGTGGATCCACATACAATCTTCTTGCCAATAACATCTCGGTAATCAGTGTATGCAAAAAAGTGAATCTTGGGTTGATGGCATATTTGTAGCCACATACTTTCTACCTGTCAGTATGGTTTAAGGGCAATGAGTGAGGAAAGTTCAGCTGATGTGGCATCTGTCCCAATCTCATGGGGTAGACAGGAGGGTCCCATAGGTTTCACTTTGTGTCATATATCATGCAACACATCTGGGCAAAATGACACTTGCTCTGGCAATCCCAGCCACCATAATGGCAAAGCAGCAACAGCAAGCAGGTGGCTGCATACTGTCATATGTATTTGTTTAGCTGGCCTTGCCCCCTTTATCTCACTGATGATTTGGGACTCACTCAATATCCAACGTCTGCAGTCGTCATCACTTCTGTTCTTGCAATACGCCTAGCCTTCATTTTCTTGTCCACCCAAACCACAGTGAGATATACAGTGTTTTACAAACATCAAATCTGCATGTGCTTTTGTGTGCATGGGTCTGTCTGAACATCTCTTAAAATAGTTGATGGCATATTCTGTAACCTCAGCTTTCAAGATACTCCTTCATTTGCAAAATCATCTAAATCGGTGGGAGATTCTTCATCTGCAGTTGGGCTTGGGCTCATGTCCTTTCCTAAGTGAACTTGAGCTTCTTTGGCATATTGACTGTGGGAGTAAGAGACTGGATCTACACAGGGCTGGGTATCGTCAGGCTCAGTGTATCTGTAGTCCTGGTGGTGATTTTCAGGTAGTTCTTCTGGCTCTCCCGGTACAGTCTGCATTAACCAGGGAGTTTCAGAGAGCTGAGATGGTGACTTCAGTGCTGTTACCGAGGAGGCTGGTAAAGGCATCACTCTAGGGTAGGAGGCATATGGAGAATTTATAATTTCTGAAGAGGGGCTTTGGTATAAGTTCTCTTCAGAGGAAGGGACTGAAACTTGGATATATTTGCCAGTTTCTGGATCATAAAATGTCTTTAAATTAACTTCAGCTGGTAAATCAACTACAAAGTATTGGCCAGAGTCTGGGTCCTGAAGGAGTTTACGCTGGGTTGAAGAGGGTGAAGGGCTTACTACTGATGCACCACTGAGTCTTCTCATACCAGTTTCTGGAGGAGTAAGAGTAGAGTGAAGGGCACAATGGAGAGGAGAATCTCTCACGGGTGGGGGAAATGCTGGCATCTGTGCACACTGAGACAGCTTTCTCCCAGCAGCAGCTGTAGGCTCTGTCAGATGTTTTTTCTGTTGCTCTTCTATTTTCTTTCTCTTGCTTGCCAGCTTCTTGGCCCGCCGCAGAGCCTTTTCTGTTTTTGGTGGCACAGCGGGAGGCTTGCCCATTGCTCTCTCTCCAGGGGCCCTGAGCTCCAGTCTCTCAGCCATCCCTGGAAAATCAGCAGGCAGATTCCCCTGTGCTGAATCAAGTGTCTCTTCAGCAGATACATCAGGTTGGCTCTTTACTGCCATGTTTAGCAAGGCAGGGTTTGTACCATCCTCTGCCTCTCTGAGGCTAGGAATTGTTGGTTTCTCTGATGATGAGCAGGTAAGCAGAGAGTGCGCTGTGCTGCCTGACCTGGGGCTTGCTACGGCAGAACATGTGAGGCTGTCTAACAAAACTGGTGTGCCTTCCATGGGTAGGGTGTCCTCTGAAGCTTCATGGGATACAGGAGAATATGCGTAGTCCTCTGACACAGAACCTACCATGGGAGAATTTGTCTCTCTGGTGATTATCTTTTTTGCGCAAGAGCCACCTCTGCGATGAGATGAAAGATGGTTCTTAAAGTAATTACTCTTTCCTTCTGCAGGATAGCTTGGATTGTTTAGTACTTGGTCATCTTCCAGATCTAAATCTGGCTGTGTTAACCCATCTCTTTCCTTCACAATCTTAGGTTTCTCTTCATTTCTGCAGATGCTCTCCTCATGCTTTTTCCCAACTTGATCCAACAAAGCACAAGTCTCTTCATCTTCTGGCAGGTGCTTCTCCAAGGAAAAGCTCTCTACGTCTTCTAGAAGGCTGGAGTCTGGCGCTGCTGAAGAAGATCCAGGCTCACAGACCTCTCTCTTTCTGCTAGCTGCTCCTTCTTTCACGTTCTGTTGTACTCTGGGTCTTGAGGACAACCAGTCTGGTTCTGGGACATGCAACATATCTCGGCACTGCTTGTTCCTTACTGTGAGCACAAATCTACCTATCATTTCCTTATAACCGCTGCTCCTTGTATCATCTAAGGAAAAGGACCTGATTAGGGGCAGTTTGACAGTCTTTATTACTTGAGGTGACTTGAATGTGTTATCTTTAATCATAAACATACTGGGCTTTGATGAGCTTGAAGATGATGGCATTTGTGGCTCCTCGGACCTGGAGGTAGATGTGTCCTTTATACTGTCCGAAGCAGAATCCACACTGTTGGCCTGTTCCTTTTTTTCTTTCCTCATTTTCTCTTTCATCAGGCTCCCCTGTTCATTCCCAGTAACCTTACTCTCATTCCTCTCTGCTGAACTAGTACCAGAACTGATAAAAGCATAATATTGCAGCGCATCTTCCTCAACTGCTTTCTCTCTCTCCTTGGGGCTTTTCTTACTCTCCGCACTCATTTCACTCTTATTCCTTTGGCTCTCCTGAAAGCATGCCTTTGGCATTAGTGGCACCAATGGAAGCAGCTCCTCCTGAAAGGGTTGCTCCACTGTGGACACAAAAGACTGCTCGGAAGAACTGGTGCTTCTTTTGCCTTTTATTTCCTTGCCCGTTACTGGCATACCTGTTTGGTTCTCACCGGAAGGCACATCCTCTGCCGGTGAAAGTTGATTTGGGAGTGTTTTGAAGGCAAAATTTTCATTCTGGTTGTCACTCAGTTTCTCATTTTCCTCACCTTGAAAACTGGAATTTCGCATTGGCTGCCCAGCTGTTGTATCCACGATGTCTCTACTGTATGGTTTTAGTGTTGGATAGTACAGACTTTTTCTTGAATCAAGTTCTTTCGACGGATGTCTGAATGAGAAGTTTTCATTACCTCCAGTGTTTGTAACAAGATCTTCATGTTTTGAAACATCTTGCTGCACATTGCCTTGGGTTTGGTATAATAAAGGAGCTGCTGTTGTCTGCGGTGAACTCAAAGTCAGATAACTATCCACAAAGGAACCAGTTAAATCTGCTTTATTGTCCGTTTCTTGAAAATCGTCAGATAATACAGCAGTTATGTCACTTCCTTCATCTTTTTCTGCAATCTTGTTGTTACTGTCTTCTTGCAAAGTTGACAGTGAGTCATTCAGTTTTACACTTTCCTGTGCTTCCTGACTTTCCTTAGTCTTATTTCTATCCTCCAAGGCCCTTAACAGAGGAGAAGGGGTATAAATCCTTTTAACACGTTTACGGACATCCTTCAAGTTGAATAATAAGCTTGTTGCTTTAGATTTGTAACTATCCCGAGATTCGTAATCATCAAGCCCACTCCCCTCATGTTCTCTCCCTGCCACACTCTCAGCAGGAGGCGGCGTTACCAGGATCAGCTCTCTTTCCATGGAGTCTGCCTCTTGTTTTGGTGGGATGATGGGTGTTAAGAGTTCGGTGATGTTGAAAGAGGGACTGTTTGATCCCAGGGAGTTTACCTGTTTAGTCCAAGGAGTTGTGTCCAGGAAAGGTTCAGCCACAGCGGCCTTTTCAGACAGCAAGCATGTCTTGCCATTGGGCATGAACGTCTCTTTAGAAGGCTGTCTACTCTCTGCTACATGTTTTGTCATCTTCTGTCTCCTCCACGGAGGGCAGGTACTATCCTGCTGGGGACTGATGGCCTTCTCCTCGGCCAATGTAGCTGGGGGTCCTGGGGCAAGCAGGCCAGGTGCCTGGGATGGGGGTGATGGAGAAATGCTCCTATAGGACACAGACTGGGGTGAGACAGAGGCCTGGGGCTCAACAGTGGGGAGAGCTAGGGCTGGAGGCACAAGGCGGGCTTCAGGGGCTGGAGGTTTTGGAGGAGGGCCCTGACGTGTGTGTATCCTAGAGGGAGCTGGAGGAGGAAGAAGAGCATGAAATTCAGTTCCTGATGGGACCGGGACAGGGTCCTGAGGTACATATACAGTAGGGAGGGGGACACTAAAAGCAGTTTCTGGCAGTGTTGGCTCAATTTGAAAGTCTTTCCCCTGCTTTCTAGCAACAGTGGTTTTGACAGGTGGTAATTTATGCTCACATGTGCTGGATCTTTTAATAAATGGTGCTTCTTCAAGGTACGTAAGACCTTTTTCTGTTTTTTTATCCACAAATTCCTCTTTTTCAGTCAGTTTTTTATGATGGACATTCCATGATTCAAAAGCACTGTTCTCACTGTGAAGAAAATTACCTTTCTTTGTTGGCTCGCTAACTTTAATACTTCTGTTTTTGACAGCGTTTTTAGAAAAACGTGAAAAATTTGACTTGGCTACTTTTGACATCTCAATGAGCACAGGATAACAACTATCGGGACCACAATAACTCTGACCTGTTTTATTAAGCCTTTTCTGTGGCTCATTTTTGCCACTGAGATGGTGGCTATCTCGACAAGCATCAGAAAATTCAGAAAGTTCCTTCTGGATGCTTAGAAGGGATGTGTCATCCCAGTAAGCCATATCATTTCCATGATTTACCTTATACTTTGGAAAACTATTTCTAGTGGACTGCTTACTGGCTACCAGGGAACTTCCTGACCCTTGGTTTTCAGTCTTATCAAATGTCTTAATCAGAGAAGACACTTTTGAAACATGTTTATTGTTCCTTGGCCCAGGGGCTGGCAAATTCAGTTTTCTTCTGTCTGTGCTGAGGGTGCTAATTTTAGCAGTCTTTTTCTCCTCCTGAGTACATTTTGGTAACTGCTGGAATGTTGAAGCCCATATTGTTGGTTCATTGTTCCTTGCTGTTAACTTGTTGCAGACATTGCTCTTCTTGATGGCATGGTTTAATGCCCCTGGGTGAAATTTAGCAGAGAACTGGGGAGTGAAGCCAGGTGAAATGGCAAGATCTGGTTCCTTGTAAGAATCTTCATGTTCTGCCACACATAAACTTTTGAAAGATCGGGCTGTGAGGCTGCTCACCTCTCTGTCTGTGTCATCCAGAAGACTCCCAATACTTGAGGAGTCACTGTGTCCTTCTGTGTGTTTCTTATTTCCCTGCATTGTTCATGTGAGTCATGAATGAATCTAAAAGGTTATTTTCAGGTGTCAAACAGGCAGATGACTGTGTTGGGTAGCTCCAACTGTTTGTGATTCACAAGCATAAAGAGATTCCTCCAGACAGTGTGACTATTCGTTGATTCATCTTATGGAATAGCCGAAGGAAACTTTCTTCTCTGAAAAGCCAAGAATTACAAACAATCATTTTTCTATATCAACCCTGCTAGACAAAAAGCACTTTCCAGATATATCAGTCATTACCTAATTTGATCCTATGTATATTCTGAACAAAATGCTAGCAACACAATGAACAACCAAGAAAGGAGTTGTTATTTTGCTGAGTTCAAGTAGTTATTAGTAGATGGTTCAGTTACTGGAAAGTGCCACTGAAAAAGTGGTCTCACCTCATTTTCTTTATTTGGGCTCTTCAACAAGGATTTAAGAGCCAGATTTCAAATACTTCTGTTTATATACCTCTAACCATAAACATTTCCAAGTGCTGCAGGTTTGATGGCTAGCAAGGTCAGCCATTGCTGGCCAGGGAGAACTAGCTGCAATAGAAAGGAAGCAAACTGATTTAAATAAAGGATATGGCCAAGTATACCATATCCTACTGTTTGAAATGAAGCAAAAGATGGCAAAACTTATTAGCCACACATCATAACCATAATTAAAGCACTGTGTGAAAATTCAAGCCGCTAAAGAAGATTCTACCTTCACTCTTCTGCTAGTTCATAACTGTGGGAAACAAAGTCCGTCACAATGACCTGCTTGTCTTGGGCTGGAACTTGGCTCTGACAATTACCCTAATCAGGACTGCTGCTTGAGGGTGCAGAATAGCCTCACAGGTATGGTCTACTATGCATTAACATCTACCAGAAAAACACTGATGGGAAAACATCTTTCAGCCACCCAGATATGGTTGGGTTTATATATTTAAACTGAAGAAGCTGCTAATATCAGCTTAGCCAGCAGAAGGCAGAAGTGCCTAGGGGACTCTAGCAGACCCACTAAAGGAACATTTGGTTTCAGTTGCAGAAGTGATGAGTGCAAAAGGCAGCACATTCAACACAACTATAAATTATCGCAGCCATCCATTAATCCCTGGGTACAACACAAAGGCAGAGCTCATAGCACAGCAGTTCTTGCCTATCTCTGCATCAGTCTGAACAGAGGATGTGAGGTCTTGGATGGACTGAGTCTTTCTTTACAAGCAAAATAAACCCTTCGGCTATACTTGAAATGTGTACTCTACAACTTCTCCATGTTTACTCTGTAAACTCTTTACATGCTTATTCTGGCACTCAAAAGCTTGAATGAGCTATTGACTGAAGTACAGTGAGACTCAGTTTAAAAGGATATTCAAAAGTCTGCTAAAACCTTGACTTGCACCATTAGCTTTTGATGTGCCCAGACTCCAGAGTTCACATCTACAGCAGGTGGATTCATCCCACCAAAAGCCTGGATCCACCCTAGGGCTGCTGAGATCTAGATTCAGATTTCAGCCCCTTCAGTAGCCAGATCTATGATTCTACTTTGCTCTGTCTCAGTGAGACTCTTAGAAAGGGCATGTTTTTTTCCCCATGATGACTCAGTGCTGGCCTAAGTATGAAATGTCAGGAATCAGGCTTACTTAGTTGAGTTATTCAGACAGTTCTTTCCGCAAATGAAAACACTTCTGACCTTCCTTTTTTATTTAGAAACCAAACCAACCTATTTTTAGATTCAAGTTATAATAGTGAATCTTGATTCTGCCTTCACAGCCATATGATTCCAATGACTTATACAGGTTTATACCTGAAATAAAACAAATCTAATAGAGTTTCTCTAATAAATCAAGTCTAATAGAGTTTCTCTATTTTACTTTGCATGGAGATTTTTGAAGAACACACATCCATACCCCCACATACACACTCTGAATACAATCCAGCAAGGAAAAAAAAGAGAAGAGAAGAGAAGAGAAGAGAAGAGAAGAGAAGAGAAGAGAAGAGAAGAGAAGAGAAGAGAAGAGAAGAGAAGAGAAGAGAAAAAAGAA
>PTEX01000022.1:588208-628609 GCA_003342815.1 Eudromia elegans | reverse complement strand
AAGAAAAAGAAAAAGAAAAAGAAAAAGAAAAAGAAAAAGAAAAAGAAAAAGAAAAAGAAAAAGAAAAAGAAAAAGAAAAAGAAAAAGAAAAAGAATATAAGTGAAAGTCCATCCCAATCTTCATGAGATTCTTAACTTCTATATAAGGAGGTAGTACCATTGCATACCTGCCATGTAATCCTGCTTCTCTTCTTTAGAACTTCTCCTCATACTTCTATTTTGCTTCATTTCTGACCATGTTTATGGAGGAGGTAAAAATAGTCCAATGATGTAGACTTGACTGAAGTAGTGTCCTGGGATGCTTCCTATCTTCAGCATTTTTGACCTGCAGTGAGCTCTGCAATTTGAAGACAATGGCATTTGTTTGTATGAGCTGAATTTTGACTCATGCTGTTGACTCATTTTAGGAGTGATTTACAGTATTTCTCATTAACAGACACAGGTATCCAGCACAGAGTGATAATAACCAGGTAAGTTGAAGGCTTGGTGGCTTGTGGAGCTTAGTCTAGCACAGCACCGTCACAACCCCTCAGCACTGCAGTAGCCCCAGCAGAGTCTAATGGCTGAGCAACCATCTCTCAGCAGCCTTCCCACCCAAATGGCAGGTGACATCCCCAGGGGCTTTGCTGGATGACTTCTTCCCTCCTCCCTGCTCTGCCACCCTTCAAGCAGGACCACAGAGAAAAATGCATGCCTTCCCTCCAGCTGCATAGTACTTCCCACTGTCAGCAAAGATAGTCAGATGTCAAAATGCTGGACTTTTAGCTGAACTGGATCAAAAAGATTATCTTTTTTATTGTTCCTATTACAAAAGAGAGGGAGGTAGAATATAGGATGGTAATGGGCCGTAAACAAAAGAATTATTTAATCAAAGAATCAGAATCAGTTGCTGAAAATAAGATCTGCTGCCCTTCTGCTGTGGAGAATCCCAAAGATTTCAGACTAGTTTATGTGTCCTGGAGAGATAAGATCTATCTCCTGAAGCAGAAATGCCTTGTACTGAGACAACTTAAATAGAATGCAGAAATAGATACAGTAGATTTTCCTGGACCAAGAGATTCCTCTGAGAAAACTTGTTATCATCCTGCAGTGTCCAGAGCAAAGTGGCAAAAGAAGCAATAAGATATCACCCACTGTGATGGTCTTCTACACCTCATCTGGGGACAAATGGGTTTTAGCAAGGTGGTTGTGAATGCTAGTTTAGAGAAAACCTGTTTCACACACACTTTTTTTTTTAATGGCCTTTTTAAGTTTTCTGACTAAAAGAACAGAAACAAAGAAACCAGGAAAAACTCTATCACTAGTTACAGTCAGGTTGCCGTCAGGAAGCACATAAAAAGGGCATCCTCACCACACAGAGCTGTTCTTAGACTTCTCCTTTCTTGGAGATTAAATTAAGATTTCAATGCTTCTTTAGTACTGTTAGCTGTGCAAAGCCAACTCTGCCATGGGAGACTGTGCTGATTATATTTTGGCTCGCCCACCAGCAGAGCTGTTGACTAAATTCCAACAGCACAATGCTTATCACTATTTATTGGTGATGATGCCTCAACCGGGAGGAGGCTTGGCTTTCGAATCGCACGGACAGGAGTCTGAAGAAACAACTTGTCCCTTGTAAGCTGAGAACATTCACTGAAAAGTGAGCAGGGTAACAATAAGCATGGAGGCCATGATGTAATCTCACCAATTATTTTCCTAGATGGAGTCACTATTACAAAAACAGCCCTGCATAATTCATTAAAGAAGAATAGTGACTGTCACTGTCTCTGGAATCCCTGTGAAGATCCTTGTCTCGCCTGGCCATAATACTCATACTTGAACAGTGTAATGTTTCAAGCTGGAAAAGCTGTGTCTGTTCAGGTGCTCAAGGGGCAAATCAGGAGAGAGGAAAACAGCAGCACTTTAACAATCTTCCTATGCCCAGTAAAAGCATGACAGCAGCCTCTGAACTGCTGGGCAAAAAGTTGTTCGTAGAACAGTCACATATCTCTACTTTTTTGGACAAGAAAGCAAGATGCAATGTTCAAGCATAGCTCAGGATTCAGCTAGTTCTATAGCGTAGGGGAAGCGAGTTTATTCTGCTCTCCAGATAGACGAAAGCAAGGCAGCATTTGGAACCACTTGAGAAATGCTGAGAAAAAAACAAGGTGTTTGGAATTGATCTGAGCTCCTGAAAATGCTTGCATGAATGTACAGGTTTCAAAGAATTTAATCTGAACACAACCTCCCTTACCTTTAAAGCAGGATTTTTTTTCAGTAGCTCTTTTAAGTGCCTAGCAAGTTCTGATGTGGAGGTTAAGTTACATAGACTATTTCTGGCCTGGCACAGACTGAATGTCAACTTTTTTTTCGCTAGATGGGAGCTACACAAACCAGCAAACTTGGCTGGAGCGTGTGACATCACTGCTGCTGCAATATATAAAGGGCTGGTTGGTTCCCCCACCTCCCCTAGGTTGCTGTTTGGCTGAAATGTGCCATGAGACATCACATTGGCATTTTGGCAATACCTCTGGGAATTACATTGCAGTCTCAAGTCAATAGCACTGCATTTCCCTTGAGGATGAGAAGGAAAGGGGGAGGGAGGGAAGGACTTTTTTTTTAGTCTTTGTGAGCTGGTTTCTCCATGTGATGCTCCCTACATGGCAATCTTCCACAAGGAAGCCCAGAACCAGGAGCCTGTGGTGATTACTGGCTGAGGTTTGCTAAGCAATGTGCTTTACTTACCTATCCTCCCCTCACTACTATGGGTCTAGGCTTTCAGGGGCTCACTATTACAAGGCATAATTGATGCTTCTTATTCCAGGAAATAAGAAAATCCCCAATGAATTGCTGATTTTTGCACACACACACGTGTTTTTCCACAGCTCACATGAGCATGTGAGTTGCTTGAGGTAGACCTGTTGCACCTGAACATCCCCATGCTGGGCTGCTTGGCCTGAGCCTGTGGGCTGGTCATACTGCGCTCCATCAGAGTTAACCACTATCTCTGCACTTCTCATGTACCCCCCCAAAGCACACAGCTGCAGGAGAGGATGAGAACACCCTCACCAAGGAGGAGCACTGCTTGGAGAGGACAACAGCAGTGCTGCAGACTGTTTCCTTGAACTGTGAAGATAGGCAATTTCTGGATTAAGATGATGGTATGGGGAAATCTATTAGCTCAAGTCTTCATTTTCCTCATCTATCAGTATCACCTTCATCTACATTTTGCAGCCAAAATAGGCAGCCAAAGTCAATTATCCTGTTTGGGGGAAGAGGAACCATTTTCCTCAAGGACAAATCCCTGCTCCAGCAGGTGAAGGATGGAGAGCTGAGCCTGCCCAGCTTAGAGTGAAGGTCCCAAATGTTGACAGAAATGACCAAAATAGAATGAAGTGACTTGGTCTAGTCCAACATTAGACCTTTGATTACTGCATGGGGTAGCAAGCCACCACGTGTCCAGTCCCCAGCCAGCATGACTGGGGTCTATTCCCCTTCAGAATTTGGTCCAGCAATTGTGTCTTGGACAACTTGTCCTGGACAAGAGGAGAGGAGAGATTGTTCTTGACTTTGGGCCAAATTCTGTTCTCAGTTACACTGGTATAAATCTAGAGCCATTTTACTGACGTCAGCAGAATAACTGAGAACAGAATTGGTGACTTAAAATATATCTTCTTTCTAAGCCAACATTGATGCTTTATCCAGACTGCATAAGTAACTGTAACCATAGTGAAGTAAAATCCAACGCCTCTGCGGAGCCAGACCTCATTCCCATGTGGCACTGGGACCCAGACATGAAGGAAACTGATTTGGAACCTATAAAGCTTTGTTATGCCATCAAATCCTCTTCCCTAGACAACTCTGAATTTCTAGCCTGCATCACTCACCATTGAAAATGGTAGTGATAACAGTGGATAAAATAATTTCATTATTTTCCACAAGTGTCTACAACTGTCACTAGGCTATCTATGCCTGAGAGCTGTGTGGTACATACTGCGCAGTCACCACCTGGACTAGTAGGGCTGGCCAGAAATCTGAGCTGTCATTCTGTAGACAGTATCACCATTTAGAACCAGGCTTGTGTGCACGATGGAAAGATGTTCCAATTCTGATCTTGGAAATTTCACATAAGAAAAATCCTGAGGAGAAATTCCATTCAGCAAACTTTTCACTCAAGTAATCTTGCTTTGAATTTCAAAAGTTTCATTCAGAATTTTACACAATTTTTTTTTACTCCTTTGAGATTAAGTTCATAAAAAGCAGTGCACAACAAATACCATAATATTTAAAATAGTCTCTTACTGTCTTTAAATCTTAAAGAGCACCTGCTATTTAACGTAAATGAAACTTTTAATTTTATTTTCTATGTCAAACAATACTCTGGTATTACAGCAGAGAGTGAGGTTGTTTTGAAATTTCCGTAAGTAAATATGCCAAATGATAAAAATTTTTGAATGATCTTTTGATTGAGGGGAATTGCTGTCAAAACCAACATGATAGAGATTTTTTGCTTAATCAAGCTTCCTTTTTTATTTCCTGGAGAAAAGACATCTGAAGTCACTTTTCTCCCAGGACGCTCTACAAAAGTTGGCATGTGTGTTGCTGGGAGCTGGATCCGTGGCTCAGCCTCACAACTCATGGAAGGTCAGTGCAGGTTGGTGAAGCACCTAGTTGATGCCTGCGCGTTATGCATCCTGCTCTGTGTCTCCTCCCCAAAGGGCCTGAAGCTCTTCCAGGCCCCAGCTGGAATGCTTACCTCTTCAGCTCAGACCACAACGCTTCAAAGTTGTGGAAGATGGAGACCTCATACAAGGAAAAGTGGAAGGAAGAGAGACTGCTTGTGACAGCTATGGAGAATCATGGTCAGTCTCTCTCTACCTTTCCCTTTCTGGTTCAATGGCAAAGACCCAATAGTTATTTCCAGCTGCTCTCCGTCTGCCTTTCCCAAAGTCCTCCAAATGCCTCATCCTGCCAAGAGGCCTGTCAAGTCCTGAAGAAGGAGATGTCTCTCAGAAAGGGTTGTATCTAGACTAAGGCTTTCTTGCAACTCCTCTTAACTCCTTCCATTACCTTAGCCCTTCTCACTGCCTTTGGAGAGTCAGTAGCACACAAAACTGATGGAGCAAGTCACAGGCATAAAGAGCATTACTAACAAAGGCAGAGGGCAGATGCAGCAGGAGAGAAGTAGTAAATGTCTGAGAATCACAGGGCAAAGGTCTGAAGTCAGCACAGACAAGTGACATTTAAGCAACTGAACCCAAACAGTGCATTTCTTGGCATTAAATAACTGACTGGAAAAGGCCACCATCTGTATCTAGGTCAGTCATTATATACTGAGATATTTATACAGCTCCCCACTAGTATGGTACATGAGCAACTCATGGCTATTTCTGCTTACAAGCTCTCCTGCTGCAAGCAGGATTTCTGTCTCATTTACAGATGGGTAGCTGAGGCCCAGCGACAACTGGCTGACTGGATCAATCAGGGCATCTGTGGCAGCACAGGTAACCAATGTCTTCTGGGACCTGCAAAATAGCTTAACTTTTGGCAACCAAGTCAAAACTTGCCTTCCCACTTCTCCATAGGGTATGGCTCTATCAGAACCTCTGCAAGAGCAGAAAAGAAGCTTTATGCCATAAAACTCTTCAACTGAATATAGTGAAGGGGTTGTTATTTGTTATTACGTTATGTAATGAAATCCGTACAGATTTCCAGGTGGCTCTCCAGGCAGAGATTTCTGCTCCTCTTGAGGTACTTGATACCTCTGAAACCATTAAGGTTCAAATCTTCAGAAGGCTGTGAGATGACAACTGGCTTTGCATTGGTACAGCTCCTCCGCTGAGCACTCACAAGATTTTGGCTTATGAGATGGGTTTTCATCTCCTTTCACTCAACCTGAAGGAAGTCCTACAGGATGGACGTTTCTGAGCTTCTGCTTCCTGAATGGAAGAGAGGAAGTTATCTCACAGTAGAGGCGGAGTTGTAGAATATTGAAGCACTACAGTAGCTAGAGAGGAAAACCACATGGAGGAAAGAGAAGAGACATGGACAGAAAAACAAAGGTAGTAGCCTGTGAAGCAACATCCCAGACAGTCCCTGCCCTAGGTACAAGAAGACTAATGATAGCAGTAAGTAGGCTAGACAAGAGAAAGACCCCAGTACACTCTCCTCTGCGATCTACACAAGGAAATCTACAGCTAGCACCCAACCATGTTGCACTTCTCTTTCCAAGCTGTGGGATCTGAAACTGTCCCCCATTTATGCTGGCCCTTCCTCTTGAATGCTGAGACATCGGCATCACTGGCATCCCCAGCATGCCAACACCCCCCGCGCTGTCAAGTCCCCACTGAGACCATTCAAGCTTCTTGACAAGGAAAGTCTGACTCATAGCCACTCACATAGGATACAGCCTTAGGAACTAGAGGCTTGCAGAAAACAAGTATTATTATTTTACTGGTAGTCTCACCTGTTCCTTTCCTTTACATCTTCTACATCTTTTTAAGGGTTTGGGCAAGGATTTTGTTGATTCTATTTCCCATAAAAATAAAATAATAAAAAAAAAAATGAAGTCACTTCTAAGAGCCGAGTTAAAAATTGTTTCAAGCTCTAAGTGATTTTATCCCTCACTGAAGTCTATGAGATTTAGGGACACATATATCCTGAAAGACCTGTCTGATCTTACCATAGAAATATTTCAGGTATATTCACCACTACTTGCCAAACATGTAGAACCTTCTAAAGATCCTGCAGGACACAGAACATCACAGGTTTTTATAAAGCAAAGCTTCTAACTCAAAATGGACATCAAAATTTGCAGCTTGTGTTTCCAGAGTTCACCCACAACGGTACGTAATGCATTAAGGAATCCTTGCCCGTACCCCAGGGTTCAGGG
This sequence comes from Eudromia elegans, assembly GCA_003342815.1. Lineage (NCBI taxonomy): Eukaryota > Metazoa > Chordata > Aves > Tinamiformes > Tinamidae > Eudromia > Eudromia elegans. The sequence goes on along the minus strand of PTEX01000022.1, from coordinate 621,738 downwards.
CAGCTGGCAGTATCCCCGTGAAACACCCATTCAAAAACCATGCCTAGAGACACACACGGTATCGTAGGATACAGACAGCGCTTTGAGGAGCCTGTCTGCGCACAAGAGTGTGACAGACACAGCGCTTGCAGGCTGCATCCTGTGCCTTGCAGCCCAGGGCCGGTCTGACTAGACTTGCAGCTAAAGCAGGTCCTCTGGATGCCAGGGTGCAAGTCAGCGAAAAAAGAAAAACGTAACTGGATGACAAGAATTCACCCAATCTTAGATCACCTTCACATGCTCATGTAGCAAAGTCTGAGAGTCATACCCAGTGAGACTAACAGCATTAAAACTTAGCCTCAGTTGAATTCTCCAATTTTGAACCTGAATGAATTCATCAGCTGTAATTAACCTCCATCAGGTTTACAGCAGATTAAGTCAGGCTTGGACATGACACATTAGTATGATCTGTTAATAACATCTAAAATTATTCAAAACAAATCTAGAAAAACAGATTTTAGGGGAGACCATTATTCCGAATTTCCAAGCTGTACTTGGCTTTAGCCCTGCAAACAGAATCACACCCCAAGAGCAGTCATGGCAAAGAGCTCTCGCCGGCAGGTAGGGTTATGCACCACAGTGGGCAAGAGAAGGTGGGGATTTAGTCTGAAAGGCTTTCCAGCTCAGAATGCAGTTGTGTCTTACCTAGGCCTTGCTGTAACTTTCAAGGGCAGCCAAGAGAGCTCAGTTCTACCCACCAAGCTGTGCAAGAGGGAGGGAACCGTACATTTATATACGTGCCATGGTGTATGACTCAAACAGCGTGACCCCTTCTCTGAGCATCTTGCCCCAGATTACAAAGTGTACCTCAACCACTTGTGAGGCTAGCAGAGCCATTCCAGCTGAAGGACGAGAGCTGTGGCTTGCCACACCACCTGGCAGATGGTCATGGGACAGCTGCCTACTCATGGAGAGCATTAAGAGGGCAGGAAGGAAGGCTCCCCTCTCTTCCCCTCCTCAGTTATTACCACTGAAGGCCCCATGACTTTATGGAAAGTAATAGTCTCCTGAGCGAGATGGAAGTTTCTTCCAGCCCCTCTTCAGTGTGCATCGGGGTTCAGTTTTTTCCTGGGAAATGCAGACTGCATGTTCCTATTCAGAGATTGATTCAGGTTTATGATTAAATGGTGTGTCCCTGAGGCACTTCCTCATTCTTGTATAGTTAATGCATATTCAGCCTTTTTTTCCCCCCCATGATTATATAGTAAAAGATACACATAAAAGTGAGAAAGAAAAAAAAAAATAAAGGAAGTTCCCAAAGACAGAAGCCATTCGGCTCTAGCTGAGTTTTCCGGTAGCCCAGCGTAGCGCTCTCAGTGTCTCCTGCTAGCCTGATGTCACCCCAGGGCTTTTCTAGGCGTTACAGACCCTTTGCAGAGCCTTGCAGACCAGCACAGTCCGGAGCCCGACACTGTCATCAGCTGCCTCATCTTGCCCTTATCCTCATTCTCCCCTGCACCCCAAGCAGTGAATCTACCTACCTGTCTACAGCTTCTTGCAATTCCCAAGCCTGGACACAAACTCCTGTAGATCAGAGAATCATTTCTCAGTTTTGGAGAAGCAGAGCAAGTTCTAGTGCCCCTGCTTCAAGGCAGATCAAGGAAAAACAATGAGCCTCAGTGAATCACAATTTTGCAATTAGGGAACATGGTCCCATCATGAAGCCCAACCACAGCTTGCAGACAGCAGATGCCCTGAGCACACCACAGAGCCATGTCTACACACAGAGGTCCCGCACAGATCCAGGGGCACCTGCTCCAATTTCTGTACAATGGAGTGATGTCAAAAATGTAAAGGCCAGGGACAGAGACACACATGAAATAAACCTTGACCCATCAGAAATCATCCAGAGAGGGCTGTATTGTACAAGGGTCTAAAATAAGGCTGACAGACAGGCTGAGCTGACCTTAAGGTATGGCAGCTCATGCGTGATCCAGCTAAAGCTGACAGAGAGGCTCATCTGAGACTGAGGATCCACAGTAGCTGTAAACTGCCAGCTACTGCTGTTTGCTAACTCCACATGTGAAAATGTAGCAAAACGTTAACCATGCACACCGTTAAAAAATGCTTCTCCAAAAATTGCATGGATTTTCACCTCTATCTTAGCTATTTAGAAATCTAGATTTAGGTGTGATACATATAGCCATGTGTGCCAAAATTCTACTAGACATCCCAAAACAGCCTTGGACATATTGTGTAAGCAACAGGAAGACCATCCCTGAAGCTACCTGGAGGTAGCTAACTGAGACCTCAGAATAAAGATGCATGACTACTGGACCAGCTCTGTTCACGGGGAGGCTGGTCTGACTCTGTTACTAAATGATTTACATTAATCATTACTTGTTAATGCCTTCATGTACGTCATTATTGGCAAGCACAGGAGATGGAGGGTAGAGAATAATTAAATATCTGCTTTCAATGCCTCTCTAAACAGGATTATTTATGCAAAGAGGGGAACCCACAGGAGAAGGAAACCTTGATTTGGGGGGGAAGGCCTCCATCCTCTGACGTCTTCAGCACCGCCTGTTTCCCTGAGACTGCCAAGGGTCTCAGGGGCAGTCTCTGACCATATAAACTTATGGGAGCGCTATAAAGACCTGGCAAGCAGAAGTGTACTTACAAAGCACTAGGCTTAATGCATACAAATCCATGTATATGTTTATGGATATGTATGTAGAGGTCATCACTGACCACCAAAACCCACCTACAACACAAACACTTGCAGTCTAGATTGGAGAGATAAAACATATGCCCAAGGGTAAAATTCCCCTATGAGGACACCCACAGAGCCTCCCCACCCTCTCTTCCACCACGCACCTGCCAGCCAGTCCAGACTGCTGGTCCCCAAAGGAGAGCCCACCTCAAGCCACGCACGCTTGCTCTAAAAGCCATGAACCCCCCGGGCACCCGGAGCAGCCAACGCTGTGTGTGACCTGGCACCCTGACTGCACACGGGCCAGCGCCGAGGAGCCTACAGCTAAGAACCCTCTGCAGAATGTGCCTCTGCCAGCAACTTTCTGTATGCACAAACCCAGCGAGACCGGAGAAAGGGAGGACGAATGCAGCCAAGTGGCATTTGCTTCCATGCCGCCTTGCAGGGTTAGTTTGCTTTTTTTCCCATCTGTTGGTGGGATCTGCCTTTCTATTTGCTTTTTACACAATTCTAGTAACACAAACACAGACATCATCAAGCCCTGAGCACAGATAAGACAAACACTTGAGGGAAGCAGAGAGGAATATAAAGGCTGCAAGATGAAATTTCCATGTGCTTTGGTTGGTGATGCAGGGATGTAGTTAAGATCTTACCTCCTTCTAGCCATGGCCTTCACTCTCACTGGAAAGCGCCTGTTATACCTGCTCTACTAAGCTGGGAATATGTATGTCACTTAAACACTCTTCCAGTGACAAGCAGGGAAGGATGAAGACACTGAGCTGTTTGTGGGCCCCAATACACTAGAAATCTTTCAGTATTTCCCACAGTATTTCCCACAGGCCTTATCTATCAGGCATTTAACCACAGACATTTGCTTTTCACACGGTCACTTCTCTGAAGAATTGAGGGGGAAAAAAAGTCTTCCACGGCTTTGACCCTGTTCGGAAACCTTATTTCTCCTTTTTATATTTTTTACCACTTTCCATCCTCTAGAGCAATGTCAGAAGATCAGTGAGGGACCTTCTAACTGATACTACTACAGAGCCAGTCCGAACAGGGCGTTCAGCCTGGTGCTAGAGCCCTTCTCCCTAATCGGGTCTGTCCAGACTGCCTGTTCACAGCCCATTTGTAAAAAGCACGGGCACTTGGGATCCTCAAGCAGCATTTCAGTTATTTCTGTGCTTTTATTTTGCTGTGGAGTTCTGCAACAGCGCTAATAAAGCAACGTTCCTTTGCATGGCAGATTAAGAAGTTCTGCAACAACTGGACCCAGAAAAGCTTCTGCCATTTAAGAAATTTTCCAGTGATTAAAATTGGATACAAGTCATAGTCACAGTCATTTATACCGGCCCCTTAGCACTGCCTAGGTATTTGAAATATTTTACTTTTTCAGGCTGTATAGCATACTAATTGCCACCTATAAAATATTTAAATTGTTCTCTTCCTGTTTGTTATGGAAAAAAGAAACAAAAATGCCTTCAAACTCCTACACAAATCACTAAAGTTTACAGAAGTATCTTATCTGTAGGCACTAATCGTCTGGAAAATAAAATCAAGGAATATTTGCTTAAAGTTGCTTACAGCACAATGCTCAGGACAATTAAATGGAACTTCATAGCAATTCAATGAGCTTTTTAAAAGATTATACTCCTTTACCAAATAATGCAACATGTGTCACAAGCAGTATTTACTGCTTGCAAAGCTGCATGTATATCTCTTTCTACATAACAACTTTCAGACATAATCCTGCATTTTTCCTGAGTGGGGAAAAAAAGAGTTGGAGAAAGTTTAAGGACTTTCCACCTCTAATCACTGAAGAAGTATAAATGATTTCTCTCATCCACTCAGTTACACAGTTGATCCCTGGGTGCAAACACACTCACATACCCAGACCACCATTCTTAACCGTTTCCCTGTTTAAAAATGCCCAGACGCTTCCCCCTTACCTTGTGCGTTCCAGTTTCCTGCTCAGAGCCAGTACCGTGCTGGGCTTTCTTCCCTTAAGTCAAAGCCCCAGCACATTTTACAGCAGCCTGCTCACTACTCACGAGTGCCATTATTCAGGGCTTTCGGGCTCTCCTGCTGAACATGGCTATCTCAACAGAAGCGCTCGCTGGAAAACAAGCGGACCAAAACCAAGGCGCAGGAGCTAACCTGGGAGCCCTGACAGACCTGCCCGGCCAGGTGAAGTGCAGTGAGCAAGGAATCCAAAGTTAGTAAAATGTATTTAAATAGTTATCAGGCAAGGGGAAACCGAACGGAGATCATGGTGGGGAAGAGGCAAACATACGTATTGGAATAACCATGCGGTGTCAAGTAACAGACAGATGAAACAGTCATCGGCTATTTTTACATTCAGATTTCGCCATTGGTAATGCTTTGGAGATAACTAACACAGAAAGTCATGTTGTGGCATTGGCTCGCTCCTGCCAGTCATTCAAACCTTAAAGCACTGCATTTTCTAGCTGCAGGTGGGAGAGAAGATGTTTAAGAAGGTCACCATTAAAAACACTGTGTAAAAAGCATGTTCATGAGTAACACATTGCTTTCCCAATGATGCCTTCTCAGAAATAGCCTATTTCATCATCAAGCCTGGACAAATGTATCCAGCGTTGTTAGAGTAAGGACCCCATTCCAGCGTCCTTCCAAAGCAAACAACACTCACACTGTCCTGGGAGGCACATGCCAGCATTGGGTTTCACTGGCCAAACTGCAATAGGATATTCAATAATAGGGGAAATATGCCATGAAGTCAGCAAGCTAAGTTTTTGTACAGCAGATATAAACAGCGGATTGCATCCTGTGCAATGCCGAGGGCACTAACTGAAGTCACGGGGATCTCTCGGCGCTGGACTTGAGCCACGGGCTGCAATAAAACTGGGAGCAGAATCTGCTGTGATTGTGGCCCAAATGCTGCTTCCACGGCCGAGCCGGGCTCCGGGCGAGCTCGGCCACATTTTGAGCGAGGCTCTCGGCTATACTGTTACAGCACGAGGAGAGCTGCAACCCTGCGGTGTCCTCTGCAGAAGAGCCCCAGGCACCGGGAGGCCTGGGAAGAACTAATCCTCCCAGCAACCCGAGAGCAGCCTGAGCCCGCATGCCCCGAGGCCGACAGCTTGTGTTCCCCAAGGCAGCCCTCGGCACCGCGTCCGCTCCGCGGTAGGCGCAGCCCTCCCCTCAGCAGGACGGTTTTGCAAAGCCAGGCTTCAGCTTCGGGCTTCACATGCTCGGATGCTTCTCCTAACCCACTCCAAACCAAGCCCTGGTGCCGCTGGGGGCCGGGGCACATCTGTCCAGATGTGGCCCACAGCTGCCCACCGCCAGCAGCCGCTTGCTGCAGGCACTGAGGAGAGCGCGGTCGCTCCAAGGGCTGGTGCATTGGTGCGTCGCAGCCCCTGTTAGCTGAGTGACCTGTGAGAACTGGTGGGAAAACACAAAACTCGGGAAGAACAAACCAAAATCTTGGGAGAGGAAAAAAAAAGCAGGGAGTAGAAAAGTTGTTTTCAGGCACCCACTGACACTAATGCAGGCAAAACTGTCTGTGTGTGTGTGTCTGTCTCTCCCACACATTTCTGAAGAGGGGTGGAATGTATTTCTGGAATACTTGTGCTAAAAATAACCCCCTCCCTGCTGTCTATGAAGAGAGGCAGGTATAGCTTGGTAAGCCCATGAACTTCTGAACTACCAAGAGGCCGAATCACACTTCAGAAGACCCCAAGGGAAATGGTTGTGACCACTAGTGTGAGAAGGGTGGCTGATTGTGTCAAAAATCCCAAACAGGCCTCTCCCACAAAAGCAGCTGGAGCTAATGCTACCATAATAATAATGAATATGCTTTCATACTCAGCTTTCAAAGGGCTCAGATCTTGGGACAAGCTTTTTACTTGTTCAAACATGCTGATAACAAATACTTATATTTGCAAATTTAGTGGTCAGCTGAAACTCTGGGATTAGGTGGCCTGTCATTAAAATAAAATGACTTCTGGGGGAAATTACTGAATAGCATAGAGCAAGCACAACCCAGTGGCACACAGATGTGGTTATCCTTCTCCCAGGGTAGTAAAAAAGTAAAAATTCCTGCTGCTTCCTTCCAGTGAACGTGGAGCAGTAACAGGTCACGTTGAACTTCTGTAGACAGGAATTTGGACGGAAATTCAAAGTTTATACGAAAGAGCATGCAAATTACACAAACAAGCCAATGGAGAATTAAAATATGTAGGTATAATGAACTGCAGCTTTTGCAGAAGCAGATTTGAAACGTTACGTTCTTGGCAAGGTTGGGAACACAGACTTATGCAGGAGTAGACGTTTTCAGCCTTTTTTCACTTGCACCCCATCCCAGAACGCTTTTTACAGGGCAGTAAATGGAGCTCAGTCCTACTAAGAGAGCCCTTTGTTCTTCTGTTACCTTAGCTGCAAATCTCAGAGAAGACTGAGAGGTCAACAGATCACATGCAAAATGGCGCTGCTACTGCAAAGCCAGAAAGCAGAATTTATCATAAATAGAAAGGAAAACAGGCCACCTTAGACCACCAGGCAAGCAAAAGGAAATGCAAGCATCTGCTTTGGTTGTAGAAAGCAAACGGTTTGTAACTGTCTTGGCATTAGCAAGCAAAGGGCCTATTTAATAACCCACGAGAGCGATGTGGCTGCACTGGGTTTTCAGCACTCCTCTGCCCTGCAGAGCGGTGCAGGTTCAGGTCTACCTGGCAGCCACAGATTGAGTGGTTTGTTGACTGCTGGCACAGTGAGCTCAACAACTTGACTGCTGGGTAGCGGGCAGCCAAGCACAGAGCACCACCAGCCAGGGCAGCCCCCAGGCCCTACCAGCTAAATACACACCGCAGAAGTGGTGAACCAAGGAGGAGAACACATCCCGCGCAGCAGGACACAGCACCTTGGTCTCACCTATAGGTCAGACCCCAAACTCACACGTAGATATGAACCCCACATCCCAGGCCCACATGCAACTTGGCAAGCTTTCTGTTTCTCTGGAAGAGTTTTCCTAGTACCTGCACGCCTGCTCCTGGATGTGCCCAGGAGTGCAGCAGCACTCCAGTGTGGGCAAGGAGCCCAAATGAGGCACCTCCATGTGTCCCAGACAGCCCAAGCCCTGGGCTTCTTTCCTAGCATGGCAGCTTCACCTCCTCATGTCTGAGTGGGGAGGTAAGCGCCAGTCCCACTGCACTCCTGCAGCCCGGGCCCTAATCCCCTTTGTGCTCCAGCTGATCTGAACATGCGCCGCATCTGACGGAAACGCTTCCAGTTTCTGGGGAAGTGATGCCGCACATGTTCCTCCAGCTTCAGTCACTGCATTTCAAACCTTGCCAGAAGAAAGAGGATGTCTGAAAAGGAGTATCTGTCTTAAGTTGGGTCTCCTCTAGGAGGCAGTGGATGCCTGCGAGCACCTGCACGTTTTCTGCTAAGCCTGGAAGCATCACCACTTCCTCCCGCAGCTGGGCTTCCTGAAGAAGTTCTGCTCAGACCTGGCCACCCCAAAGCTCAGGAGGCAGCAGAGACCTGAAGGAAGGAGACCCCTCACTATTGCATTCGGTGTTTTCTCACCCAGAGAAGAGCAACAGCAGAGGTGCATATTCTATATAGCACTTGCTGTGAGCCAGCCCAGGCTATGCCACAGCTGCTATGGGGGACAACAAGTAAACTGCTGCCATACTCCTCTCTGCCTATATCCCCTTTGGCACTCAGCCTGGAATGACTGATGCAAAGCCATCCATGTCCAGGCTCCAACCAACTTATGTGCTGACAGACCGAGCAGGTGCAGGTGACAACGGAAAGAACCTGCTCCCTGCCGCTGCCCTGCTGGTGTCCCCCAGGCTTGGCTGACCCAGAGAGGGTCCTGCTGGAGCCCAGCCCCGAACACTCCTCCTACAGCTTACTTCCTGGGCCAAGTTTGCAAAGGGTTTGCACTATATAAAATAGCCGAAAGCCGCATTGGGTACCTGTTTTCCAGTTTACTTTGGAAATCCGGTCCTTCAAAGCCGTGAGGAATCATCAGCAGGAGCTGACAACCCTTTGCATCACAGGAGAGGTTCAGTTTGTTCCAGGATTAGGAGATGGAGCAGCCTTTCTGTCAAAGATTAAGAAATGAGCACACAGATGAGATGAGGGGAGAACGCCTGTGAATAGCTTTAGTGATCTAAAAACCAGTCCTCTTTAAAAATGTTATTTAGGAGCCAGTGACATTTCGAGATGTTAAAAAAAAATGCAATAGGCATTTTATAAACATAACTCTGTTCCATGTGAATTAAGAGTCTGGAGAAATGCAGAGTTACTGGCCTAGTGTAAATATTTCCTATTTACAAATCACAAAGCAAAAAGGGAGACCACAGGCTAATTAAAATATCTGGACTGCAATGATGGGAAACATAAGGCACTATTTTTAGGGAATCATATGAGAGCCTGACTAGCTAGAAGCCTAGTCAACTTGGAGGTGTCACATGGCTGCACTCAGAGTCCTCTGCATGGTATCGCTCCACTGAGACAAGGTGAAATAGCTAAAATGCTTTTTGTTCCAGTTCCCCACATCCACCACCTAGATTTCATGCAATACTTTGCATTTCATGCAATGTGGTAGATGAATTTCCGTGGAAGTTTCCACAAGACAGTCGCCCTGTCCTGCCCAAATTGCCTTGCAACTGAGAGATGGGCTTGGGGCAGTGATTATGCAGCCAACTGTCCCCATCCCTGGGGGAAGCCAATGCTTTATGACAGGAAATTGCATTATGCTGCAGCACAGCTGGTACAGGGGAGGTGCTCACATTACAAGTGAGAGGCTTACCTCTGGGTGGGGAGAAGTCAATGGGGAAAAGATAAGGCAGAATTTGTTGCAGACTAATGGGTTTGCCTGAAGCTTGTGTGTTTTGCATTTTGGGGTGTGCAGAGTACACTTGCTGTGGGCCAGGAAGAGGAAGTGTTGAAGCACAGCAGAAGACCAGAGTCCTGTTCCCCTGCACATGCTGCAGTTCCAGAAATCTCTCCCTTCTCTCTAAAGCTCATACCATTGCAGGACGCTTGCAGAAAATGCAAGGATGCAAAATGCTTGTCCATGTCAGTTTGCACCTGAGCACTGGCAAACAGGAAGGGAAAGGCCAGTTTAGATCAGGACAGAAATAAGTGAGAATCAGTGAGGAAGTTTAAATTTGCACTTCCTCCTTTCCAAACCATCTTCCTCAAAACTGTTCCCAGAAAAGGACTCCTGTAGACCAGAGTTTTAAATTTTTTTCAGTTTTACTTACCTTGGTGATATTTTAATGCATGAAAAATACTTCAAGCTACTTTACTGCAGGATTTCAGTACATGAAACATGGTAAATAAATAAATATACACCTACGAAGAAAATATGCCAATGTCACTGGTGCTTACAACTCTGCTAATATCCAGTGGGTCTGAGAGAGGTCTGTGTGTCTCCCTATAGGCTCTAGGCCTGAGACTTCTGCCACATTCGCTGCCAGGCTGAGAGGCTGCAGTGCCAGTAAAATGGGCGCTCTGGTACACAAGCCACAGCAAAAGAAACGGCCCATTTCCAATGCCCTAGCAGAAGGGCACAGATCAGGTAAGGAGTGACAACTGGGAAAAGCAACATAGCTGTTCACCCTGTTCCCATGCCCGCTCATACGAAAAATTATAATAGAGTATTTCTAAAATGATGCAACTTCAAATCCCGTTGAAGAAGAGTAATCTAAATTTGGCATTCAGTAAAACAGGAAGCACCAGTGAGACAACTAGGACTTCATACTCAGCCTTTTAGCAAAAGCCAGTGTGTAATTGTACAGGGGTTTGCTGAGTGTCATGAATGGAAGATTAACAGGCAAACAGATGGTGACACAGCGAGATTATCACTGCTAAAGGGAAGAATTCAGGCAAACAGAAAAGCCAATAACAGCTAAAAACCTGGCCGGAAAGATAGCAAATATTCTTCTCTGCAGAACAGTGCTAAATAATGACTGGAGAGAAAAGAACCAAATCAGGAACTGAGAAAGACTGCTGCGGAGAAGTGAGAAAACAGAAGAGCTTCTTACTGCACAAGCTGGAGCCCCCGCGGCTGCTGCACACCTGGGCTGCTTGAGGCAATCCCAGGACGGGCTGCAAGCCCTGGGGACGGCCTGACTGGGAAAGTGGGGGGACTGGAAAGCTAGGGAGGGATCATCGCCAGGTGGGAGCATCTGCAGCTGCCTTTGGAGGGCGGTCAGACCCTGTCACGGAACCCCCTGATGCCCAGGCCTAAATGCCATGTCCCATTCCCTTCATGGTGACGGTCCCTGGTAACTGGGGAGTACTTTAAACCATAAAGTGACTCCTGAGACTGAAACTTACTGTACTCAGTGTGCTAAAATGGCTAGAGTTAATAAACTGACAAGCAAAAGATTTTTTTCTTTAACATCCTTACACTAGGGAAAGGGCATGCAGTTTGAATTCTGATGATATAAGCCACTCACTTCAAGCACTCAATTGTGGATTTTTGAAGGGGTATAGTCCACAGAAATCATTAGAAATTGTGCTGTCAAGTGTTTGAATAAAAATATGCAAGGAATAAAGAAATATACTTTTTTTTGTTATCACAATTTGTTTCCTTCAGAATTTACAGAGGCTTTTTAAGCCAAAAAGATAAACATAAGCACATGATAGAATGATGACTGGTGAAAGCTCCAACTGTGCAAATATGCAGGTGATAAATTATCTTCCTAGAGCGCTCAATGGCCCTTCTCTTAGGAACAAAACTAGGCATGTTTGCAGGATCAGGGCCAAAAGCAAATCCCTAACTTTACTCATACAGATATTGATTTCAGTAGAAGTGTTTACACACTTAATGTAACGCAGAGGCTGATGCATTTTGGAACTGCAAGCTGAAGTGCATTTTTATTGCAAGCTTTTTTGCTAGTGGCATAAAGCACTCCTGTTTCAAAATATAGCAGCAGTTCTCAAATCCAAGGTGCATCTCCCACCCATTAACAAAATCTTTGTGCATGCAGACAGGCCAAAGCAAGGGAGTCAAGTCTGACGTTTCCACCAATGACATTTTCAACACTGTAATGTCACGTGGGAGCACACATCCCATTGACTGCAGCACTCCAGCCCTGCTGAAGGACAATAGCCCCTCAGACCTGTCAGTGTCTTTGCTTTGTAGAAGCTGAGTATTTTGGGAACTGATACTGACCGTGAGAGCAGCCTGGCAGATATGCCTGAGCCAGCTCCAATCCACAGAAACCCTTTCAGAGCTGGGAATGGGAACTAGAACACGCCTTGTCTGCCTAATGCTCTAGAGGTAGAGTTTGTGCTGTTCTCACAGAAAGAGTATTAATAAGACTGAGATCTTGGGCTTGTCTGCTTCCAGCCTAGCTGAGCATGATAAGTATGAAACATCTCTGTAAAAAAAAACTCAGTCTAAAACTATACCAACTTTCATGAAAACAATTCAAGAAGTTAACAGTTCAAGACCAGTGAAAAGGAAGAAAGCAAGAAACTACCAGAACAGAGTAAAAATCAAACAACATTACTTAAACAACATTAGATACTCTGCTGTATGGTTAATTCTACTTTGATTCACACTCACTTTGTACCTTCTATGGCTCAATTACAGATGTTGGCATCCATGTCAAGTGTAATACTCATGAACACTTAGTCTCCTTCAAAAGTTATCTGCAAATTCAGCTCTTCCACAGAATATTTCATCTATAATCACACAGCCCACATGTTCACTATTTGAGTTATATTAGTTTGCAAAGTCTCTTATCCGTGGATTTTAATCATAGTCATTGTGTATCCCAAGAGTTTCCTTAGTGGCAGATACCAGAGTAAGGAAGCACCTAAGCTAGCACTCAGAACAGAAAATCTTTAAGTCCAGACCGCCTGCCTTGTCCTCAGCTTCAGGCAGAAAGAGCAATGGTCAGTTTGAATTATGTCATTCTGCAAGACACAGAGATTTACACCAGGTAGCTCTTTCAAAAGGATTTACAAAATTCACTTTCAGCTAGACAGATTCTGTGATAAAAGATTCTTGCATAGATATGTTGCTAGAGGCAGAATAATTAAACTATATGCTTAAGGCCACAAAAGAAATCTATGGAAAATCCAGGGAAAAAAACACAAAACCAAAAACTGCCATTATTATGGACTGTTCATCAGATTATGCTGAGTCTTAAATGGGAAAATCTCCAAGGGAGAATTTTCATTAGCACATTCTGCCTTCTCCAAATTACTATGGTATGATAATGCTTTTACACTTTTGTCTACCTACTGGTATTATTTAGAAAGTGCCTATTGCTCCTGAGCTTAGAGCTGCATAAACAATAATAATTAATAACTTCTTTTGCAATTATCTCCTGCCATCTAAAATCTCATCTTTAGTTTCGACTGGATACATTCATCTGTTTTAAGTTGTTGTCTAGGGTTGCTGTGTGCTATCTATGGTATGTTCCATCCCAAAGGTGGCTCTTTGGAAAACTTTGATACTCTATAAATAGAAGATATTATTATTATTGGGAGGAGACAGGACTGCAACAACTCACCCTCGGAGAGAGGGATGCTCGTTTTGCATCTGAGTACATGGATTGACATCAGCGACATACGGGAGAGAAAAGTGCTAACACAAAGAAAATCCCATAAGAGCAAGACGATGAGATTCAGGAGATGGAAATAATCACAACCAGAGCGGGCTGTTCACAAGCTCAAACCGCTCACCCAGGCTCCCTTTATCATCCATAGAGGGTAGTATTCCTCTGGGAATGATCTGGGCTGCTTTAAACACCTCCCTTCAGACAGGAGGAACTGCAGTCTCCAGGTGCCGGGTCCTCTCCAGAGGGAGGGAGGGGAGAAGAAGCCTTCCTGGCCAGCCTGGCCTGGCTACGTGGTGTCGGGATGGCCGCAGAGCACGGGGCAAGCAAACTCGTGGGCAACTTTGCACCAGGAAGGGTGTGAAGCAACACGTCGACATAAACCAAGTGTGTTATGGCTCACTTCCCATGTGGGCAGGAAACGCTATTTCACCCGTAAAGATGAACTGCAAAGATAGGTAGTCAGCTCTCATCGCTGAGGAAATCTGCCCATGCAGACGCTCTCCGTGCCCACCTGGCTCAACGCAGCGCTGCAGATACACCGCGCTGAGGCCCCGTGCCTTGCGTTGCAAGGGGAGCTACGGGCAGGGCTCGCCAGCGACACACCTGAGGGGGGACATCTCATCCACCTTCCTGTGCCCCACGGCACTCTGAGGAGAGACATCAAAACCACCTTCCTGTGCCTCTGAGGAGGGAGGCCCACTCCCCGTTCCCTTGCCCCACGGCGCTCTGAGAAGGGACGCCCACGCTCCCCACCAGCACCCCATGGTGCCCGCGCTGCTCTGGGGTGTTGCAGCGGAGGGCCGCAGCTCCCCATCCCACGTGATCAGGTGCCTCAAGAGCCTCTTGGGCAGAGCCCGTGCTGCTGACAAGAGTGACATGCAAACACTGCTTTCTCTTACCAAGACAGGCGCTGTTTTCCACCAGCTGAGCCTTTCCTTCTGTTTCCTTTCACCGTCTGCTCGACAGCCCTGGAAGGGTACCCGTGCTCGGCCCTCGCTGCAGAGCACGAGGGCTGGCAGACGGAGCCGCGACCAGCCATGGCTTCACCCTGCCTTGCGGCGCGGCTGTTCTCTGGGCCTGGGGGACTCGGTAGCTCCGGCATGACCCCTCTGGCTGCCCCAAGCTAGGGCATGGGCAGGTCTTTACCATCGTTGGGAGCTGGCAATCAAGCACAGCAGCATCGGCAGGGCAGAGCAAGTGCTCCTCCAGGCTGCCAGCCTCTTAGGCTACGGGTGACAGCACAGCCAGGCACATTCTTATCTTTCACCACATCAGCTGGGGCTTCTGGACTTGGCCCTGTCCCTCCCCATTTCATTTCCCAAACACGTTTCCATAAACACTCTGTTTGAGAGCCAAGGGTTGCCTGCAGAGCCTCATCGTGCCTCAGGTGTTTCCCAGTGGCTCATTCTGACCCCCTCAAACCAATGTAAGCAATTTGGCTGAACTCTACCTCATCCTCCTTCAAAAGGAACCCAACAAATCCAGCAGTGCAAGCTGCCTCTGCCCACCCTTCGGCAACAGGAACACCAACAACCTCCCCTCCTGCTTGTACCAAGAGTCGGGGAGCTCAGCTCTCAGAAAAATGCTCAGGCAACCAGCACTAGGACAACTCGTCTGACCAGAAGGCCTGGAAAGAAGCTGAAAAATTAACAGCTCTAAGAAGTGGCCATTAGTAACCTGGCTTCTAAACAACGCGAGGTCCTTAGAAAGTCTTACCGAATCTCTTCCACCAAAGACAAAAGTCCCATCTCACCTAGAGCTGGACATCTGCTGAGTGGAAATGCCAGATGGAAGCTACTTCCATAGCTCTGACCCTACAGTCAGAACATTTGCAGCGCTCTGCAGGAGCTGCACTGTCCACAGCATGAGGACAGGCCATCAAAGCCAGGTGGATGCTGGTCCAGTGGTTCAGTCCCATCTTCTTCATAGGAGTCTGGTATCCATTAGAATTTGCCACAGCGAGTTAGCCAAAGAAAGATGCAAGGAGGCCTGTTGTGCAGCAGTACAACTTGTTTTTGCATTAGGTGCCCAGAGTAAACCCCAATGCTTTATATAACCTGACATAAACCTTCTCCCCCTCATAATAGACCTTATTACTCAGTGTCTCCTAAGAACATTGTAAAAATGGAATAGACTCCATCAAGTATCCTGTCTCTGTGACTGGAGTTATCTTTCCTCTGTTATTTATTGCATGGCTTGCAGTTTCTGGATTGTGAGCACTAATACAAATCATATCACTCGCCTCTATTCTAGGTTGAAGAGTCCTAATCATTAATCTGTCCACCTGGAAAAAGTTATTTTGTACTCCTGTGCGCCTCTGCTGCCCTCCCCCGTACCTGTTCCAGTCTACATTACAGCTTTTTGAGATGAGGGTGACTATCACCTTACAGCATTCAGCATGGATTTGCACAGGGACACGACACTGCTCCTGATTCCTTTCCCAGGCTTCTGTTTGCCTTTTTGCCTGCCAGGTGCTAAGCAGACATTTTGAAGGGATGAATCCAGTCCTTACAGCAAAGAGAGGCAGGCAGCAAAGCTAATACAGCTATACAGTTCAGAAAAT
This sequence comes from Eudromia elegans, assembly GCA_003342815.1. Taxonomy (NCBI): domain Eukaryota; kingdom Metazoa; phylum Chordata; class Aves; order Tinamiformes; family Tinamidae; genus Eudromia; species Eudromia elegans. Next base: position 605,909 of record PTEX01000022.1, on the reverse strand, counting down.
CATATTTGCAAGCCTAACTCCTCCTAGTTTGCTGCCAAGACAGTCTCTCTGTGGTACCACACGAGATCATTGCGTCCACAGCAGATAGGAGGCCTCAGTCAGCCCCAAGCTTTATGCAGAATGCACCTTGCAGTGTAGCATGGCCACAGCCTCCTTAATGCACACACATTCTCAGAGCCTAACACGAACCCTGGCACCAACCCAAGCACTAATAAAAAATCTTTTACTTTTCCTTCATGTATTTGCTGTTCATTGTCAAGACCCTGCAGATGGGGAAGACTAAATTTGAGCCCAGCAAACTGCATTCAGTGGAAACTGTGCCATGAATGTGGAACCAGTCCTACAAAAAGTTAAGCACAGGGAATAAGTCAGAGAAAAGTTATTTTAGAAGTACCTGCAACCAAGCCTGGCACTAGTGATTTTAGGGCTTCATCCTACAAGCCCTTTAGAGCACAGCCCTCAGTATGCTGGGTCATTCTTCAATGATTTACCTCCTTGGCAAAACATGAAACAGAGTTTATGTATTTCTAGGCCCATATCTTAGTCCTGGAATCACTCAAAGCATTAGAAATTTGGTCTGAAATGCCCTGAACTGATTCCAATCCTGCTGAATGCTTTTTAGCTAGCTGCTGCTGGGTCCTGGGTCAGAACCCAGCTAGGACAGGCAACCTTCAGGTCATTTAAAGGCTGAGGTGTCACTTGGTACCAAGTGACTTCTGCCCATGTACTTTGCAGCGGTGGATGTGTCGCAGGGACCTTGGCTGCTACCTCGCTCCCCATGGATTCGCAAGACCCATCATGGTGAGTCACCTGGGACTGCCTTTGCTTAAAAGTTCTAGCATGTCTATCACGTCGCATCTCTATCATCATTTTAAACAAAGCAGGATCTATTTGCCTTGATCACTGAAATGCCTTCCACTTGCGGACTTAATTCACATTCTTAACAACACTAGAAGGCAGGTTTTTGTGGTCAAATATATTGCCACATTAATAACTTCAGAACATTACATGAAGCACAGAAAGAAAAGAAAAGAATAAATTAGCAGAAGAAGCCTGCACAGCACACTGGAGAATTAAAGTGCCATTTTATTACACACACCTCAGAGTTAAAGTTTTAATTTTCTTTTAAAAGATAACAATATATCATTTCCATCCTCCACATTCAAAAAATACTTAGGGAGGATGATTTGTTATTTGCTGTAATCTATTGGAAAAACAAAACTGCAGTCAAGTGACATTGACCAAATCCCTGTAATTTCACAGTGATAATGGAATTATTATTATTGATCTTATTCATTACTGCTTTAACAAAGGATATTCCTCCAAGGATCCCAGTGTGTTTTAAATACAAATAAAGGATTCTTCCTTGGTCTCTTGTGAGCTGTTAGCCCCATTTTACAAAGGGTTTATGAAGGGGAAAACCGAGGCATGTATGGGTTACTGGCTTATTTTCTCAGGAAATGACTTTGAAAGTTCCTAGTTAGTGGTTTGAGCCAGGTCAAAGCTCCAATCAGAGGCAGCTCCAGGAATAATTGCCAGCCCTTGCTTGGTGCCTGCGCCCCCAACTAGACGTATGGCCGCATATATTCATACAGTACAAGTACAGTGAGGGCCGTCCCTTGTGGGTGTCACTTGCTCTGCTGAGCCGGCACCGAGGAGCCTTTAAAAGTGGAAAGGCATTCAGAGGCATCTTTCTTTTACAAGCTGCAGACATTTGCCTCTCAGGAAAGAAGGTCACCACAGAGGCAAAGGGATCTTGGTGGATATCACCCCAGCACAGCCTCCAAAAGGCTCCTCGCTCCAGCAGCTCTCCCCAGTGCCTTATACTGCAGGCCAGCAGGCCTATATTTGGAGAGGGACCGAAGGATACGTTCCCGAGAGCCTCGCGTGGAGTAAGTTCAGCGCACGTTGAGCATGATGGGCATGAGCCAGAGCATGATGGACGTGCACACGTGTGCCCTGCTGGAGCCGGGGTCAGCCATCATTCATGAATACGCAGCGGCCACTTAGTCTCCTCGCAGCAGATGCGAGCGACACGCGCTCCCCGCCCACGCGGCCGTCCCCCCTAAGCCGCGACGTTTTTAATGCCGGCATTAGCCCTCACAACAACCGACAGCTCCAAGGCGTCCCCTGCAAAGGGCCTCAGCGTGGAAACACGGCGCAGGGCAGCCTTCCACTCCCTGCCAAATGGCTAAAGATTCTCAGGCAGTATTTCAGTTCCGCAAGAGGAAGCCTGCCCGCTCAGCCCTACACCTTTAATATAATTGTTAATTATTTATAGGCAGCTATAAATGCACCTGACTCCTGTAGTGCCGGCGCGTGTCTTTGGAAAAGGCACTTGGTGAAACTGCAGGTCTCAGGGTTTTGCTCTTTCAGTACATCTACATCAAAGGCAGGGCTGCTGGCCGTAGTGCTTTTATTGAGAGCCACAAAATTGGGTGTTTAATGCAGAATGCATCCATGCTAATTTTTACATTTCCTTTAGCACAATAAAAGACTCTCATTTACGGAGAGGGCAGGGCAGTTTAAATGGTTTCTACACAAAGCAGTCAGATTCCACTCCCCTAAAAGCCAAGTAAGTTCACAATTGCCAAAGAAAAGCCTTAAGCTGGCTGTACTGAAAAGGTTCAAAACACTGAGGAAAATAGGAAAAAAAAGTATATGTTTTTCCTAAAAATCTTATGCTTTTAAAGTGACATTGCTGATTTGGAGCATTTGGTGCTGTCAGTGAAGGATGTGCTCTTTTATGATATAAAATAGTGTTTCTTTAAGTGGCCCATGATTTATTCTGAGAGCAGAAACTCTCCAGGGCTCTTAACTGAAACATCACTGACGATTACAGTTTTGTTATCAAAAATTGACTCCGTTTAGTGAAGATGTCCAGATATGGCTGGCCCTTCTCAAGTGGTTCAACTCTGCAGAGCTATCTCGAATCAGAAGAGGTACAGTCATACCTCTGCCACTGAAGGAAGCCATGCAGACAGGTTGAACATCAATTTAATTCAATTTAGAAAACAATTTTGTTAAATCAGATTCCTCCCTTGGCATAGTTACTTTGATTTTAGCTCAACAGCACTACTTTGGCTAAGGGGCTGACTGAGGATCAAAGCAGTTCACACTGAAGCTGCAATTACACAGCTTATTGCCTCATCTTCCTCTCCAGATCTTCCCAGCCCCTTTGGATTCCTCACACACATTCTGTAAAAACTGTAGACTGAAAGACATCCTGGGAATAATTTTGAACACTTTGAACAACCATATTTCAGTTGTGGGCTGTTTGCTTTGGCTTGTTACCATTTATGGTACCCTCCAACACAGCAATGGAATGACAAATTATCAGAAAGGAAATCAGTAGGAAAGACAGCATAAGAGCATCACAGATAAGAACCTTGATACTTCTGCTGTAAGGAAATGTTCTGGCAATGCAGACTGAAATCTTTCCTCCAAGAGACCTCAAAAGCTAAGAAAATGAATCCCATCACCTATTCTCTATTCAGTCAGCTGGGAAGATGCAAAGACCCTATAGCACTAAAGTACAGATGAATACAGGGAGTTAACAACTCCACACAGTCAGAGAGCGCCTCAGGATCATCAAGCAAACATCAGCCCTTAGTACCCAATCTTTTCACTGGACAATTCTCCCAGCTCCAAGAGTATCTAGAAGGTTAGATGGTGGTCACACCACTCCTGGCCTGCACATACCAAAACCTTACTTTCAAGTAAAGCTCTGCTAATAAAAATGCTCAACTTAGGCATAACAGTATGGAAGCAGGTAGATGTTTAGCACCCAGTTGGCTGGATAGAAAACACTGTAGGGGAAGATGCACTGTGAGGACACTCCTCTTTGAGAAAGTGTGATGGGGATAATGCACAAGGAAGAATTATCCATGTCAGTCTGCCAAAGCAGGAGCCCTGGATAAGGCACTTCTAATGCCTCATTGCCTGGGTCATGGGGCTGGCGCTCTGCAATCCAGTCACTCACTGCTCTCTTGAACTTACACCCTGGAGGCAGCGCCAACACGAGCAATCAGACCTCAGCCCTTAATCATAATGCATGCACTCCATAGTCCTATTTGCAGAAATGATGCAAGCACTTAAGGTAAGCCTCAGTGAAAGGGAACCTTTGAAAGGGGCATTCAATCTTTCTGGCATTTTCAGCATTGTATCTTGACCTCTGTGTGTGTCATAGACCAGGTAGATACTTTTATCCAGCCACTGACAGGCTGTGCAGAGCACAACTCCTTAGGCTCCTAGAAGTGGTTCAGTTCTGAGCTAGATAAAGCTGTAACTGGTCTTGTATAGGGGATACTCTGGCAACACGCAGAAGGTTCAGTAAGAGACTTCTGGCGGTTCATTACTATTGATTTTCCTATGATTTTTATGGATTAGGAAGAAAGCACTGGCAATGACTCAATCTCAGTCCAGCAGAACAGTCTTTCAGCACAAAGATCCCCAGACTATCTACAACCTACTTTCTTTCAGTTTCTACAAATCATAATGAGTCCAGGGGCTAAAATGCATCAGAAAGTAACAAAAAGACTGTCCTAAGTTTTCCCTATCAGGGATTTCAGAAGTCGATGTGGTATGCATTTGGGACAAGACTTTAAGATGCATAATCACTAGACCTATGTTGGAAAGGGCAGGGCATACCCTTCTCACGGAGAAAAAAAAGGAGAGAAAAAAGGAATTATCATTAATGACTAACAGCTTCTGTTGTGTTACCAAGGAGTACACGAGATATTATATATGTGCTCTGAGGAATAAGCAAGTCTTTGTAAATGCTGATACACTGCAAATAAATAAATGAAGTATTAATCATCGCTGTCATCAAACTTGGAGAGAGATCTATCTTTGTATTATTTGGATGAGGTTCCAATTAGTTCAACCCTGCCATTTTTAGAAATTATTAGAGTTTTATAGCAGGTCTGAAACTCTATGCCAGTGAGACTGTGATTTTAATGCATATTAATGGGACAAAGGGGGAGGGGAAAGGAAGTTGGTGTGATTCCCTTATAGAGCAGAATGCTAAATAAGAAGATTCCAGCTGTGCAACAGGAAAGTTAAAATGGTTTGTTTGGATCATTAATATTGCAATGAAAACTAATTAAACCTAGAACTACAAGGAGGAGCTCATCAGAGATTTGAACAGAGGCAGCGCAGCACTCAGCAGCCTCCAGTTTCTTTTATCACACCAAGTGAGATAGCAAGAGTTCATTAAACAGAGGCAGTGATAGTTTGAAGAGCCATTGGGATGTAGATGTCCAGTCCAGAAAAAATAGGCACCTGACTGCTGCAGGCCTCCTTTGGAAAACCCTGGATGAGTTTTGTAGCTGTCCAGACTGAATCAAGTCCTTTCACTGGGTCTCTGCTCAGATGAAAACCAGTGTGCTCCCTGCTTTCCCTTCCAACTCGTTTGCCTCTTGCAGTGCTACATTTCTGTTCCCTTGAACTGACACTCAAAACGTGTGACGTTTCATAAAGTTTCCTTAGCCAAAGATCCCCAAAGGCTCTATCACAAGAAACATTGACCGCACACGACTGACTGCTAGCACACATCCCTCCTCCTGCTTTGCAGAAAGGATGTGACGCAGAGCCCAGAGCTGTATGCTGTCAGCAGAAAACAGCCCTAGTGCTGGAAGACTAGTGCTTCCATCAAGACCTTCATCCCTTTATGCATCTCAGGGTGCACAGGGGCATTTTACGATACTCATCACCAAAGAGGGATGATTTTGATATTCTGTGGCCAGTCCTTACATCAGCAGATGTGGTCTCTTGCTCAGTCCTGCAGTCTCTATGCCCAACCCATTGACAGGTTTGCTGTCCATAGGCAGGCTCAGGTTACAGCAAGACCACAGACAGAGGAAGAGCCCAAATGAGGCAAGAGTATACTTCACATTGCCCTTAGACACACAACCCCAACCTAAATTTAGATGTCTGGATTTACACAGCACCAACTTTATGTGAATCCTGCAAAACTCACTCCAAGGGACTCCAGGATAATGTTCTCCCTACTGTTTCTACGTAGTCCTTGGATGGAAAATAGGTTAGTTTGTGATAGCAGAACTTCTCCCTCTTAAGATCCCAATCCTGAGGATTTACATTCCACTTTCCCTTTTTCCCCTCTCTGCTGCTGTTTGACAACCAAAATCCTCAACAGCATAGTTCTGGGATGACAGCTATCTGCCCAAGCTTGAGTGACTGCAGTAGCCTCACATTCCCTTTCCTGCAGTAGCTTGCATAGTATGAATTCACATAGTTCAAAGTCAGCTTTGAATGTTTCACATACTGGTTCTGCCGCTTCCTCCCCAGATATCAACATGTTTCAACGACCCCACATTGCCTCGGAACCAGTGTGTCTGATGTAGGTTTGATTGAAAAGAACAGGGACAGACAGGGCAAAGGAAAACAAGTGACGTGCTGTGGCCATAGGCTGGTTTCCTACAGAACAAAGACAGAACACATCACCTCCACATAAATGATGACCAGTGGCCAACTTGGGTCATATGGGACGTTTTCTGTGCAACACATATTAGCATTTAAAAACTTTTTTTTTTTTTCAAATTGATTTTTTTCACAGGGTGCTCTGTATAAGGGGAGTAAGGGGAATTGTGGACCCTCTGCAAGCTAGATATAGATAGGCAATGCAGGGAAATGCAAATCCTACCTGAATTTGTGGCAATTCAAGGATTTCACAGGAAAGATTATTTCTTCTCAGATCCTTCAAAAAATTAATTTATGTTGCCATGCAGTCAGAAGTTAATAATATAGTCAAAGTTGAGTGTCATGACTGTCATTTGGTCTTGCATAGTGATGATTTTACTAGCAAACTGACTATGCACTGCTTCTGCTAATGGCCCATCATTAACACTGCCTCCTTCGGAAGACTTAAGGTTCAATTATTTAGAAAGAAACAGCACTGGCTGGATTTTTAAATGTAATTGAAGCCACTAAACTCTAATACAGGTGCTCAAATTCCTACTGAAGAAATTAAAATATGTTTATCTACATAAACCAACATAAGTGCTGAACGAAAGCAGAGATGTCAGCAGAAACTTATGTTTCTCACTTCGGTTACCTCAAATTGGGATTTAGTAGCCTCCCTTCTCATCTGTCCATGAGCATTCCTCTCTTCACCCTGTGTGGATGCCAGAGTGAGGCATGCAGGGTGCCACCATGCAAAGAGATGCAGGTTTTCAAGGAGCCGCTGTCAGGGGCTGAAACTTTTCAGCTCTTCCCAGCACTATGCCCATGAGCAAAATGCCTGTCTCTGCAGACAGAATATTTGGGGAACCTGCATGGAAGTGCATGATAAATTATTATTTTATTTTAACTTGGTGTTTATGAAGATCGCCTAATGACTTCTAGTGCTTTTCAGTGTTCGTTAAATGTAAAAGAAGAAAAAACACATAATTCTAATCCCAAAGCAGGGCAATTGGCTTGTTTATGCCTATTAAATCCCATTAAAGATGCAATATCTGCTTCGTCTCAAGAGAAGCCCCAGCTTATTTATGCCTAGCATTAGGGCAAATATTAGTTAGCATCAAAACAGGATGCAGTTAAGTCTAATGTGATGTCACGAGCATGGCTCAAATTATAAACAAAATAAGTGGCAATTACTTTGAGGCAGAACTGCATTGTTGGTTCAAGTGGCCCTGTTTTATGTGCATTCAAAATTTCCCTTTTAATAAGATTTTAATAGGAAAATGCAAAAGTACCCATACTTATCAGGAGCAACATATGCATGCTGCTTGGTTTATAGGAGCTAGTTTCTCTGCTATCTGCTGAGAATGGCTGGCCTTGACCAGCAGACTGCCATCAAACAATTCCCTTATTCCTTGATACATACTGAGACATAACCAGAGGTGGTCAAGAGTTTTTTTTTTTTTTTTTTTTCAAATTTTTATCATTAAAAAAGGTGGAAGGGGTAATTCCAAGCCAAACATTTCTAGTCAGAAACTTACCATGTTTCCTTAAGGAAGTTCCATCAGATGCTTCATGTCTCCCTCTCTCACTAATTGGAAAAACATATTGCAGGATGCACCAAAATTCTGTTGTGCCAGTGCAATGCACAGTGACCACAGCATAGTATGATGCATCATGAGAACGTAATTTAGCTGGTGAATCAGCCAAGACAGGGTAACAGATGTGATTTACCTGGATTACAACTCCTATGAGGCACTGCATCTACAGTCCCAAAGAGGAACAACTGCTGGTTTTCAGGCATTCATTTCTAATAAAATCTCATCCTTTCCACATTTCCACTACTGTACCTATAGTGCTACAGATATGTAGCAGAAGGTACTGGCTATGAGCAGTGTGCTATTATTTAATTTCATGAAAGAACATATTGCTGCATGAATTTGTCACTTTTATATTTAGTTATGACACTGAATCCATCACTGGTTATAGGTTGCCAAGTGGGTATGAGGACTTATTCTTAGTGATGTTCTGGGTTGCAGGTAAGGTAGTCAAACAAGCAATAATTTTCTTCCTGGTAAGCTAGAGAGAAGCTTTGCTCTCTTACAGGTATGTCAGTATTAAGGAGAACTGCTGCAAGCACAATTTTTATCAGAGAAATCAATAATCTCTCATTGAAGGGCAGGTTCACTTAAAAACATCCTCTGCATTCACAGCCAGATGCCAGATACATCTTCTGATGCCAGGCCTTTGCCACCGTTGTGCTTGAAATAGTAATTAACTATCTGCTCATCACAAAGAGTTGCTTCCCCCAAGCTCGACAGCCCACACAGCAGACAACCTTCCTGCCGCCCGCAGAGGCCACGAATGCCGATCCCCTCGGACCAAACCAGCATAGGAAGAAGCCAAGCGGGAAATCCCTATGCTCGGCCCTCCGCTCCGACCCACGGAGGCCATTCCTTGGAGTGCCCCCTAAGCAGCAGCTGCTGCTGGGGAAAAAACGATCTCCCTGGGTTGTATCTTGATTAGCAAAAGTGGTTAACCTAAAGCCGGGCTTATCATCCTAGAACCTACACTCCTCTGATTCAGAAATGCTGCTACAAAGGCAGATTTCTGTCTCTACAGTTACACAAGTCATTTCATTACAAAAACAGCTCCAGAAGCATAAAAATGTTGATTCCTATAACACCACTTTCTTCTGCTTCATAGGTGTAAGATTTACAAGGACATCTATCCCATTATCACATATCTATGCATCAATAGGGCAACAGCAGATTTTCAGGGTAAGCAGGGGATATGAGAGCTATCCAGCCCAGGAGCTGCTGCTTCTTGCTTCCCTGTGCTGTCACTGGCAATGCTCATGTGCCCATCCTCTCTCTGACCACTGGATCTGCTGGTCACCAACACTACCAGGCCTGCCACACAATCAGGCACAGGGCTTGTTGCATAGGATGTGACTGACCATGAGTTGTGCACAGTCTTTCCTGGATCCCACTTTTCCCACCATCTCCACAACTGCACCCTGCCCTACACAGGACTTGAAGGACCTACTTCATTTTCACATCAGCATCATTAAAATAGGATAACACTTCTTGCAGACAAGAGCAAAGCATCGAAACACTTCCGCTACGGCGATCAATAGCAAGAGCGAATCACTCATCTCTGCCTCCATTCAGCTCATTCATCTCCCCAGATTTTTCCCTTCAATACCCAATTGGTATAACAAAAATAAACATTATTAGAGGGAGTCAATTTTTTTCTTATTCACTTTTTGTTGGTCTTAAGAAAAAGAATGCTGTGAAGAATAACTACTCCTAAAACATTAAGAAGCTGCACAAATACAAGTCAAACACATCAAGAAAAAGCAAAACTTATTTTCTCCAGTTCTTGGGAATTCCAGTTCCGTATTTGGAGACCTATCATTTCATATCCTCCTTTAAATGAGGTAAGTGCTAATGCACACAAATGGTTTAGAAAACCAGTAGCAGAATAACTATATTTTGATACTCCCCCAAAATAGCATTATTTTCATGTTTTTTGCTGTTCTCATTTCCTTCCTGGGCACCCTTAGCTTTACCATTAACATAGCTATTTATGCTTATATCATTGTCATTGTCAGCTAAAGATCATGCTCCATATCTGGAGTTAAACGAAACAGAGGTGGGCAGCGACACAAAAACACTGGACGGGAGTTGGTGGTTGGTCATATTTTGTCTCTTGCTCTGAATTTTCCTGAGCAGGACGTTTTGCTCCACCACCATACATGCAAAGAGTCAACACTCAGCCATTTTTGGAGGCTGCTTAGGAAGTTATCGTTGCATACTCCAAAAGGTATTTTAAGACACAGCTGGCTGTATCACAATGTGCCACAATGACAAAGCCAGGCTGCCTGGGATGGTTGGTTCATGTCGTATGAAAATCTGCATAGGAAAAATTCAAGTAATGCTGCATCAGTAAAGGAACTTATCAACACAGAGCCCTCCAGACATGGAAAGACACTTGATAATCCAAAGAGCAGACAACATTGCCCAGCGAGTACTGCAGCCTCTGGTTAGGGTCACCCAAACCAAATGCACTGCTCAGAGCAGATGACAGAGGCCTCTCTCAACTCATCTATTTTTTCGATAGAGTGGCACCAACCAATGAGAGGCAACCAGTGCAGAGGTGCTGCCTGCACTCACTACTTCTTGTCGACCAAAACACTTGCCTATACAAGGTGCTGCTTTGCCTAGGTTAGCACAAGCTCATTCTGTGCCCAGGACAGGGGATAGATGACATTTGAGGCACAGGCCCCATAATGAATGATGGGGAAAAGGAGTATGTTGAACCACTGCCTCCTCCTCTGCTCCATTTGTCACGTACGTCAGAGGAGGTGAAAATTTGCTGTGAAGAGAGGCAGGAAAGCGACAGGGAAGAGGGGACCCAGAGCACTGCATACCATGAGACCTCATTACTAAGGTAAATCAAGTCAAAATAATTTAATGGGTTATCAACATAGAAGCAGGCATATTCTTTAGACGTGCCAGAAGCACTCCATGATATTTCCAAGAGGCAGTGTTGGTAGGGACAGAGATTCAGTATAGGTGCTTCCCTACAGTGGTAAGGCTCAGATGACGTGATGTTTCTGTGCATGCACCCATTTCTCAGTCCTTCCCAAAGTATCTGAACCATTTCAACTAAATTTGAGAGGGCTAAGATTTCTGTCCACTTGGTTTAGTTTTGTGTTAGCCTTCATTACTTTTTCATTTGTTTGTGACTAAGTTTTTACACGAAGCTTCCCATTCCTTTGTCCTGTGAAAGGTATTAAATATAGGAATAATCGTTCTTTCAGTGAAAAAGAAAGCAAGTCAGACCAGATGGTCCCAGGCTACTAGTAAAATGTGACCTGGTTCTACCAAAAGCAAAACAAGATCCAACTACAAAGACATATCTAAAAAGAACAGGCAAGAAAAACTGCAATCTGTCTCATTCACTATTACTCCCAACCTCACTACTGGAAAAACACAACTCTAATTCCCAATCCTTGCATTTAGGCAAACATGTGCTCTGTGTGTTCCCACATTAATCCTTCCCAGTGACTCATGGACCCTAAAAGAAGGATCTCGACCTCTTTCCTTTCTCTTCAGCTAACTAAAGTATTTCCCAGTCATCTCAAGCACGAACACATCCTCCTACTTCTAGGCTTTTGCAGCTAACCAACAGACCAGCTGGTGCCCTTATGAGAAGCCTGGAAGATTCAATATTCTTAATCTTTTGGTCTAAATAAACTACTTGATACCAGACAGTTTGTCTCCAGCTTTTATAAAATTTCTATACAAGAGGCTACAGATTGGACTGCTACTGTTTAGAGATAAGTAAGAGAGTAAGTTTCTTTAAAACTATTCTTTTGAGCTGAGGGCTACAAATACTTACGAAGATACAGGATACACTTAAAAGTCAGCAAAGGTAATCCTGAGAACACGCCTACAAGTCTAATTGTACTGAGGCTGATCCCTCCTCTAGAAAATTTGCAAACTTCCGAGTCAGAAATGAAAGCAGAAGGCGGAGAGTGGGAGATGGGAAAAGTCATCACCATCAATGGTGTTTGTTTCCTACTAAATTTGTCTCATCCCAGCACATAATGTTGCTGTGTCATAACCTCAAAGACATACAACTTCCCAAAACGAGGGACATTCTCCTTCACATGGAATCAATTGCTTTCTGATATTAGTTCTTTTTCCCTGATGCAACATAGCCCAGAATCAGTTTGGTTTAGAAATGTAAAAAAGCTTTCTCTTCACTGAGGAGCAAGGAATAATAAAACAAAGGTGCAGACCAATGGAATGAATAGCACAAGTCTATCTGATAAGAAAAAAAAATAAGCAAGAGGTGAGGAAAAAAGTAAGCAAGAGATGTACCAAACCTCAGAAAGTAATAACTTCTTTGAGGCACCCCACAAAACCTGTTAAACCTTGTGAGACCAGAGAATGATCTGAGAAAGAACCTCTACCAATTGATAAGACTGCTCAGCTGAAGCATGCACAACTCTGACATTTTCTTTCCTGATGCTATGTGACAGCATCCCAAAATACATCCCAAGTCTTTTTTCTTTGTCTCCTTGCACCTTTCTGTTTTGGTGATAGCACTGAACTAGAGTGTCCCTCAAATAAACTCAAGAAAATGAACAAACATCTCTAATACAGCATATTCCTTCCTACTGAAAACAGATATAGAAAGAAAAGATATGAGTAAGACTAAGATGTTGAATGGTTACTGATAATATTCCTCAATGTCAAGTGAGGAAAGCACCACATAGCTGGGGTGGGCTTGTTTCCTTTGTCAACACACCCGACATCTGTGATTCTGTTGCCCTGCTAAAACACAGACTCTTTCCCATTTGTCCCAGCAGCTCAGAGTCCTGACAGAGGAGGAGACTGAGAAAATAGCAAAGGAAGAGCAGCTGTGAGGTTTCAAACATAGCTGCAATTTGTTCCGGATGCCCATAGCAGAACCACCTCGATTTTTGGCAGTAAACAGCCTGAACATGTTTTCTTCAATTTGCTCTGTGATGTGACATGACAGATTAATGGAAGGCTGCACAACCACACACACCAAATCACCCTGAGATTGCCTAAGATGCATTAGTACCCATCAAACTCAGTGTACAACTCACCTTTTTCATCCGACAGTGACTCCAAGCTTTACTTGGCCATAGTCTGAGGGCAGGCTGCTGGCCCGAGGCTTGGATCGGTGAGATGCTGACCGCTCACTGACAGCTTCTAATGGATGCAGGAAATGGCCCTTTGCATCAGATCAATGAATCATCTCACCCCCTTTTCTGCCTGCAGAGTCCAGAGGATGCTATTGATGGTTACCTGGAGCAGTCGGTAACTAATACTCTGACCAGCCTAGAAGTTTCTGCTTGAACTTTCACGCTGAGATTGACACACAGCCTATTAAATGAGAAACTCCTCTGGTGTTCTCTACAGTTAGGGTGGACTTCCTTTATTTACAGGGCATTTTCTTTGACTGGTTTATCTTATTGGAATTCTTCATTTCACAGCATTTGTGACTCCTCCCCTTTCAGTCTACAGATATCTTTTTACTCATGGTACCTATGGATCTGCTATGCTTCCTTATCTTGCCTCCACGCTTAAAGAAAATTTGAATTTTCCCTCACAACTCAGTCTGTTACTATCCCCTGGCCTAAGTCTGTACTAGCAATTTTGCTCTTTAAAGGACAAAATCAAGCAGATAGTCCTCATTCAAGCAACTAATCCCAGTGAGAAAATAGGCACTGCTATACACACAAAGCCTTAGAAGATATGCTTCTAAAGGCACGTTATCTTTTAGAATACAGGAGTATAAATCAAAGTTTGCCAGAAGGACATATTCGTTTTGAACCTCAGGTGGACAGGAAGAAGTGGCACTTTAGTGTGCCTCTATTTAGAGACACCATGACAGTTCATATGTGCAGTGATAAAAATAACCATAAACCTACCTAATCATTACAGTAAGGAAAACAACTCCTCTCTGTATCATCATACACAGGTACTGGAACTGCTAATAAACCAGAAAGAGCACTGAGGCACCGGAGGAGCATCGTTCCTATCTCCACAGTTTCTTAAACAACTTTAGAGGCGGATTTTTATTAAGTATATGCAAGCCAGATGATCTTAAACCTCAAAAAGAGTCTGTATAATAATCATGTGTTCTTCTAATGCTCTCCAAAGACCTATTCAGAGTCCATTCTGAAAGACAATAATATATCAAGAACTTCTGCAAACTTCCTCCTAATGAACACATGCCAATTTGAGACCAAGAATTCTGGTCTCCGAGGACAAAATAACCACTGCTCTTAGTCTCTGGGTGTTTTGCTACTTTATTTCAGAGTGATTCAAAATCTAATTAAATTTCTAAACTCTAATGAAATTACAGAAGAAAAATCATTTAGGATTATATTATATACAATTACTCACAGCTGAAAATTACAGTTAGCCCCTTTCACCAGGATATTGTCTCCAGAGAAATCCTTGTTATTCATATAACATATAAATCTGACACTACTCCCACTAATTACAGGTCGAAGGTAAAAGTAGAATTAATTAAACATATATATCCTGCCCAGTGGCCAGATGGTGGAGAGTGGATAACGGAAGGAATCTTGATAATGATGACTGTGCTTGAAACTACATTTCACCCTTTGGTCAAGAAACCAGCTATCAAGTAGGAGGTTATGAAGCTTGGCTGGCTCTGATGAGGTGCTCTTCCTCATCAATGGAATGCTAAGGACAAGCATAGTGAAGCATCCATAGGCAACAGTGCATGGTTGGCTAGCTAAACATCCTCAGGCATTTTGGGAAGAAATAGTAACAGAAAAAAACCAGAGTTTTAGAGAGTTCAGCCAAATACTCATATATTTAAATACTTTGTTGCTTCTCTAGATCATGAGAACCCTGTGAGGCCACAGACTTGGAAAACAAAACAAAACAAAACCCCACAAGAGTTGACATTCATGTCATTGTTTCCAGCAGAGGTTCTCAGGAACCTTGGAGCATTAGGTTCATTTGCTTATGAACCACATGAAATAGGAAAGCACTGGGGTTTCTTACAGAAGGCCTAATATCTTTTACCTCCAGCTGGTCCAGAGATACTGGGGGAAGCGGGGGCATTCTAATTTCTGACACTGGAAAAGTGAAAGAACAGCAACAAAATATACATTAACAAGTTATGTAATATATACTTAGAAGAGTCAAAGCAAAGATTTGTCCCATCTAACATAATCTATCAGTTCTGCCTGTGTTCTACATAACAAAATGAACCTGGAATTAAGGTCATCTGGGAGACTGATGGGTCTTTATTTTATTTCACTGCTCCAAGAACCTTACTTGCAGGAAAACATCTTATTTTGCTTATTCCTTAAAAATAAACAAATAAAAGGATATAAGGACTGTTTATCTCACAGTGTGTCAGAGCAACTAAACTTTTGTGATCAGTGGCCATCTTTGAGTCTAAATGGCTTTATCCAACCCCTACAGTCTACAATGCTCTCATTTAAAATAGACTTCTGGAAGGATGACTTTCAGCTATAATTTACTCAACAAGACACATTTCATCCAATCCTAAGAGGCAAGATTCTTTGGAGGCCAGATTGCTCATATATGTCCTTACCAGCAGGAGGAGAAAGAAGTATTCAAGAGCTTTTTTCCTCATAAAATTTCTCATTCAGAATGTGTGTAAGATTATTTTGACTGGAATTTCACCTACATGATGATATCAAGTAGCAAAGGGCTCTTTAAAGGAGTAAGGCACATCAAGAGACAAGTAGTAAATGTGAAACAGGGCCTCTACAGAGGCCTCTATAGCATAAGTGGTGCTTGTCTCAAGTTTACCATTCCTGACAGATGGACCTGAAATGATTTATAAGGGAGGATTTCACTTAGGAAGAAGCATTAGTATTTACTCATATGTTTTGCTGTCATTTATAAGATGTGAATTTAAAGTGTGTATTTTATTAAAGAACAGGAACTGTGATTCAGGCAATAACCCTGACCTATTAGGAGCATCACTTGTCAGTAGGATCCTTTTTTAAAAAAATAACCAAAAACTACAATAACAAAAAAACCCTCCTTCTAAGTCCAGAAATTTCTCCAAGGTAGAAGCTGGAAAACATGACTTGCCTTTTTTTTTTCCCCCCTTCCCCTAAGGACTGCCTTGCAATGGTTTTGCAGTCCTTGGCAAGTTTCTTCCAATGTCCTCCTGAAAGGACTAGTAGTGATAGGGAAGTGTTCACCCAAGTACTCCTCCTCGCAATTCAGACACATCTCTAGATACAGGAGACTTCTTCAGAGACTAGCTCACTACAGTAGAATTTCTCAGCTTTGTAAAAATTAATATTAGCATTTAAAACTGTATATATATATTTAAAAGAGTTAAATAACTGATTGTGGGCTGTCTAGAGGACACCTTCAAGCAGGGAGTTTATTTCTAAATAGAACTTAAACCCAAAAAAGGAACTTGTGTTTGCAAGACTATTCAGGATGTGACTGTTGTTTCCTAATATAGGCATGTGACCTATTTTTTTTCTTCTCCTCAATAAAGACACTGCAAAAGAGCTAAATCAAGAGAATTTCTGCAAAATCACCCCACTTCCAAAACCTCAAAATGATCTTTCTAACAAGCTGGATAACAGTCTTAACGACATTTCTTCTTCTCTTACGTAAGTGATCTATTTTATTGCTTTTCCATCCATTTAGAGGACTTACTTTTCACTCTCCCGAGACTGGTGAAATTATTTCTCAGTCGGATTGTGTTCATTTTGTTTTAAACTTTATTTAGAGCATTCTTCCATAGAGAAGAAAGATTTGTTGAGACATTGTGGTACTCTGCTGAGCTTTCTAGCCACTATTTCCTAGCCTTGATGCTAAAAGATGAGCTCTGTGCAGTCCAAAAGACACCACAAATTTAAATTTATGCACCTTTACTGGTGATATGGTGACAGCTGCTGAGCATCCTCTTTGGCATCAATACTACTTTGGTACAATATAAGGAAAACGTTGGTCTGTGTGCATGCTGTTTGCAAGTTATTTTGATTACTGTAACTCTAACCTAGATACTCTTGATTCAGGCTGCTTCTGATGCTTCCTGCCAGCCCAAAGCTGGGCTCTCTCATCTGCACAGCTCACCCACTGTGCAGGGAGTGAGTGGGGCACACAGGTAGCAAAGGCCAGCGGGAGTCATTTTAAGAGGGTAATGAAGGAGAGAACGGAGGGGCACCTCTGTAACCGTGGTCTCGGAGAGGGTCGGCAATGGAGGCAGGCACCCTCTGGTGGCAAGAGCCTAATGGTCCCCAAAGGGACATCACCCATTCCAGCCTACTATATGCCAAAAACAGCAGCAAAACTCCTCTCTCTGGGGGGAATTGCACAAGTGCAGCTTGCACCACCGGAGGCAGGTGCACCAGCTGCTCCAGCTTCCTTCTATTAGATATTTGCTCCTGCCTCGGGTTCTCAAAGCTGAGCTCTCTGCAGGTCTACAGCAGAGCATCTTCCTTGTCCTTCTCAAATGGCAGCAGGGTAAAAGGACCCTGACAAGTCCTTGCCTTCCCTTTCACAGCATATACTCGAAATTTATTTGTCTCTCTCCTTCTGTTGATATATGAAGAGCTCTGCACCTTTCCAAAGGCACTTCCAACAGCCCAGGGGAGCAAAGGCTGTTTCCCATCCAGGACAGGGACATGGGTCACCAGCATCAGTTATTATAGATGTGAAGAGAAAGTCAGCAAAAATTGCACCCTAAGTCCTGC